>PVKP010047549.1:0-14968 GCA_004027715.1 Plecturocebus donacophilus | reverse complement strand
GTCCTCCTCTGAGAGATGGGGGTGTCTCTGCAGGTAGATGACAGTGAGGTCACCGTGAGGAGGGGCTACCCCCCACCTATGTCTTGGGCCCTTCTGAGAGATGCTGGCCCAGCCACACCAAGAATCCTCACTGGGAGGAAGGCAGCTCCCACGGCAGCCCTCAGGAAGAGGAAAAACTAGCTGGCCTGTGAGGGAGGAGAGGCAGCAGAGCTGAACACTAGGAAGAAGAGGGGGCATGGCCTGCAAAACATCATTCTTAGTAGGTGCCCACCAGGTCCTAGAACACTGCACAGTGGCAGAGGGTCTCAGAATCGCATCAATGGACACCACCCAGCGGCCTTCTAGGCTCTCGGCACTGTGGGCGTCTGATTTCTCCCTTCTGGTAAACTGATCCCAAGGCCTGTTCTGGCTCCTCCAATTAGCTGGAATGCCCACTGGGTCCTGCCTGCTGGGCCTGCCCTGTCGTGCCCCCTTGGGAGGGTGGGAGCCTCCCTGGAAGATGCTGCACTGCAAGGTGTGCAGTGACTTAGCATGTGGAGGCGAACAGCAGCAAGGTGGGCACCAGTGTCATGCCCTCCTCACCATGCTCAAGGTGTTGCTGCCAGCTGGTTACAAAGGGTAGGCAGCCTGCGGGGGGCTCCACTTCACCGACATTGACCACCATTGTAGACATTTTTTAGTAGTCTGCAAAAGATAAATTTATGGCATAGCCAGAAGACAAAATCCTCTGCAGTGAGCAGTTCTGGATATAACTTGCTGCTGGTTCATCATATCAGAAGCATGTGAACAAGAGAAACTCCATCTTGAATAGGAGCTGGGTGAAATGAGGCTGAAACTTACTAGGCTGCATTCTCAGATGGTTAAGGCATTATAAGTCACAGGATGAGATAGGAGGTCAGCACAAAACACAGATCATAAAGACCTTGCTGATAAAACAGGTTGCAGTGAAGAAGCCAACTCAAACCTCCAAAATCAAGATGGTCACAAGAATAATCTCTAGTGGTCTTCACTGCTGCATTCCCATCAGCACCATGACAGTTTACAGATGCCATGGAAACATCAGGAAGTGACCCTATATGGTCGAAAAAGGGGAGGAATGAAAAATCCACCCCTTGTTTAGCATATCATCAAGAAATAATTATAAAAATAGGCAACCAGCAGCCCTTGGGGCCGCTCTGCCTATAGAGTAGA
Organism: Plecturocebus donacophilus; assembly: GCA_004027715.1. Lineage (NCBI taxonomy): Eukaryota > Metazoa > Chordata > Mammalia > Primates > Pitheciidae > Plecturocebus > Plecturocebus donacophilus. Next base: position 13,777 of record PVKP010047549.1, on the reverse strand, counting down.
CATTTTTTTTTTATTCCTTTACTTTCCTAATAAACTTGCTTTTACTTTACTGACTCACTCTAATTTTTTTCTCACACAGGATCCAAGAATTCCTTTTTGGCATCTGAATTGGGACCACTTTTCTTTAACAGTAGCATTTTCTGTGAACTGCAGTCTAAAGTTCGATGCAGTTTATCTTAAAGTAAGGATATACGTGCCAGTCAAGAAAAGCAGGAATGACTCCTGTGACTATTGTCTCTTATAATCCTTCCTAAAACATTTGCTTCTCCCTCTGTAACTTTGTGCTCTATCAATTTACACATGGAGTAAAAACTTCTTGGTGAGGTTATCCTAAATCTCACATATTAAACAACTGTATTAAGATCCACTATAAAATTATGGACAAAGTCTATTTGAATAATACTAGATGAGAAATGCAAGAATTGTGAAGAGCTATTCTGGAAGATGTAGAATTACTTATATTTGTGTGTATGAGTTTTTATTAACCTATATTCGTTACTTAAGAAAATATATATTATCTAGGTCAAGCATGGTGGCTTATGCCTGTAATTCCAGCACTTTGGGAGGCTGAGGCGGGCAGATCACTTGAGGTCAGGAGTTCCAGCACAGCCTGGGAAACATGGTGAAACACCATCCTCTACTAAAAATACAAAAATTACCCGGGTGTGGTGGCTCACACCAGTAATCACAGTTATTCAGGAGGCTGAGACATGAGAATCACTTGAACCCAGGAGGCAGATGTTACAGTGAGTGAGACTCTGCCAACACACTCCAGCTTGGGCAACTGTAATTTCAGTAGAGATGGTGTTTCACCATGTCGGCCAGGCTGGTCTTGAACTCCTGAACTCAAGTGATCCACCTGCTTCGGCCTCCCAAAGTGGTAAGATTACAAGTGTGGCCCACCGTGAACCAGCTTATCTCTACAAAAGTACACACAAAAAATTAGCTGGGCACGGTGACATGTACCTGTATCCCAGCCAATTAAGAAGCTGCGATGTGAGGATAACCTGAGACCAGCAGGTCAAGGCTGCAGTGAGCCGTGATCAAGCTCCTGCACTCCAGACTGGGTGAGGGATTGAGACTCTGTCTCAAAAAATAAAAATAAAAAATACATATAAATATTTGTTATTTATTTATTTATTTATTTATTTGTGACGGAGTTTCGCTCTTGTTGCAAAGGCTGGAGTACAATGCAATTTCACTCTTGTCGCAAAGACTAGAGTGAAAGCAATTTCGGCTCACCACAACCTCCGCCTCCTAGATTCAAGCTATTCTCCTGCCTCAGCCTCCTGAGTAGCTGGGATTACAGCATGAGTCACCGTGACAGGCAATATTTGATATTTATATCTGATACTGAGGTAGGAGAATAGGGTCTGGAGGCAGAGAACATAAGGCTGATTCATGCAGACTTCCTAGAATTAAAGCAAATGAAAACACTTCAGCTATTATAGAAAATATCCTCTCCATTTACACAGGGTGTATGCTGAGTAAATGACTGTAACTTTACTTCATCCTCTTCATGTATATAGGCCATACAGCAAGTAACCAATGGAAACCTCTAGAGGATATTTAAACACCGGAAAATTCTATAACTGAGCTCTTGAGCCTCTGTGTCTGGGCCTGCTCTTACCCTGTGGATTGTTCTTTTGTTTTCAGTAAATCTCTGCTTTTGTTGCTTCATTATTTTCTGCTTTGTGCTTTTTATCTAACTCCTTGTTCAAGATGCCAAGAACCTGGACACCCTCCACTAGTAACACTCCTCTATGCTGCATAACTTTTGAAGCACAGAGTTGTTTATATTTTAGATAATGTACATTATCTGACTTTGTCAGTGATACATTTTGTATTTTGTATCCACTTTGAAAGCATTTTTATTATCTGTGCAAGTATATTCTCACTTATTTTCAGCTAATAACCTTAGCGACATATTTTAAAAATACATTTTTTCTTTTTTTGAGATGGAATCTCACTCTATCACCCAGGCTAGAGTACAGTGGTGCAATCATGGCTCACTGCGTCCTCTGCCTCACGGGTTCAAGTGATTCTCTTGCCTCAGCCTCTTGAGTAGCTGAGATTACAGGTGGGTGCCACCATGCCTGGCTAATTTTTTTGTATTTGTAATAGAGACGGGGTTTCAGCATGTTGATCAGGCTGATCCCAACTCCTAACCTCAAGTGATCCACATGCTTTGGCCTCCCAAAGTGCTGGGATTACAGGTGTGAACCATGGTGTCTGGCTTAAAATATTTTATATAATTATCTGGAAGTGATATAATAATCTCACTTTATATGTTCTGAGTGAACATATAAGCATCTGCACACTATTGATGTTATAAACTTACTTTTATAGTACATTTCAAATGCTTCTCTCATCAGACTACTTATTTTTAATGCGTCCTTTTAAAATACATTCTAGGAATAGATAAAGAATGACTAGACATATGTCATATAAATATATGCATAGGGAAATATAGACATAAATACACATCTGTTTAGACAATGGTGCTTTCAAAATCATAGAAAATGGTCACTTTTTAACTTTTATTGTAATTAAATAAAAAAAGATTTTCTATCTTTTTTTTTTTTTGAGACAGTCTTACTCTGTCACCCAGGCTGGAGTACAGTGGCAAGATCTCAGCTCACAGCAGCCCCCACCTCCTGGGTTCAAACGGTTCTCCTGCCTGAGCATCCTCAGTAGCTGAGATGATAGATGCCCGCCACCACGCCCAGATAATCTTTGTATTTTTAGTAGAGACAGGGTTTCACCATGTTGGCCAGGCTGGTCTTGAACTTCTGACCTCAGGTGATCTGCTTGCCTCAGCCTGCGCACCCTACCCTCCCAAAGTGCTGCATTTACAGGCGTGAGCCATAGCACTCAGCATGTTTGGGGTTTTTTTTAAAAGTCCCCCAGGTGATTTTTACATGAAGACTAGAGTGAAAGCAATTAATTTAGGGTGAGGAATGCATTCACTGTGTGTGACTTCCATGTGTGCTGCAGAGGTTTTTCCCATTGCTGCTTCTGACTTTGGGATCTTGAAAAGCAGCTCTGTCATTTAAAAAATCAAAAGACAGGAAGGGCTTTGTGGCTCATGCCTTTAATCCCAGCACTTTGGGAGCCCAAGGTAGGGGGATCACCTGAGGTCAAGTGTTTGAGACCAGGCTAGCCAACATAGTAAAACCTCATCTCTACTTAAAATACAAAGATTAGTATTAGTCTTAGTCTCAGATACTCAGGAGGCTGAGGCTGGAGAATCACTTGAACCCAGGAGGCAGAGGTTGCAGTGAGCTGAGATCATGCCACTGCATTCCAGTCTGGGTGACAGAGTGAGCAGAGTGAGACCCTGTCTACAGTCACTTGATTTCAAGGTAAGAAGTTGTTTCAGGCAAAGTACTTTAAGCCAGTGTTGAAAATCATAAATAGCCTACAAATATCACAAACTATTTTAACCTTTTTTTTTTTTGAGACAGAGTCTCGCTGTGTCTCTCAGGCTGGAGTGCAGTGGTACCATCTCAGCTCACTGCAACCTCCAGCTACTGAGTTCAAGTGATCTTCCTACCTCAGCCTCCCAAGTAGGTGGGATTACAGGTACCCACCACCACACCTGGTTCATTTTTTTTGTATTGTAGTAGGAACAGGGTTTCACCATATTGGTCAGGCTGGTCTGTAACTCCTGACCTCAGGTAATCCACCTGTCCTGGCCTCCCAAAGTGCTGGGATTACAGGTGTGAACCACCTAGTCCAGCCTATTTTGACCTTTTGACATATTTGATAGGCTTCTCAAAATCAAGTTATATCTTAAAAATTGTCTTCTTTTTGATCCCTAACTTTTGGATGCTGCAGAGCACCAATGCAGCATCTGAAAAAATGATAAACACAACTATTTGATATGTTTAATTAAATGGTAAGCATTGTCAAATTAAAAATAATTTTTGGGCCAGGTGAGGTGGCTCATGGCTGTAATCCCAGCGCTTTGGGAGGCCAAGGCAGGTGGATCACGAGGTCAGGAGATCAAGACCATCCTGGCCAACACAGTGAAACCCCATCTCCACTAAAATACAAAAATTAGCTGGGCGTGGTCACGTGTGCTTGTAGTCCCAGCTACTCAGGAGGCTGAGGCAGGAGAATTGCTTGAACCTGGGAGGCAGTGGTTGCAGTGAGCTGAGATCCTACCACTGCACATCAGCCTGGCACCTGGCAACAGAGGGAGACTCTGTCTCAAAATGATAATAATAATAATAATTTCTGGGTCAGGTGTGGTTGCTCACACCTGTAATCCTGGCACTTTGGGAGGTTGAGGCAGGGGAATCACTTGAGGTCAGTGTTAAGTGTGCATCCTATTGAAGAGGCAACCCAAACAGGCTTTGTGTGAGCAACAAGGCTGTTTATTCACCTGGGTGCAAGCAGGCTGAGTCCGAAAAGGGAGTCAGCATGGACGTGCGGGGCAGAGAAGGCTTTATAGGCTGGGGCAACAAGTGGAAAGTTACAGATAAGCGTTGGTTGTTGTTGACTCAGTGGGATGATTGGTCAGCTGGAACAGGAACTTGTTGTTCTTCCTCTTTGTTACTGTTATTGTTTCAGACTTTCAGGCTCCAGGAAGCCATCTGGAGGTGTATGTGGAGGTTACAGAGTTCATGATGGCTTGACAATAGTCCTGCCATTTTGGGGAGACCTAGCAGTCAGGAGTTTGAGACCAGCTTGGCCAACATGGTGAAAGTCTTGTTTCTACTAAAAATACCAAAATTAGCTGGGTGTGGTGGCTCACTCCTATAATCCCAGCTACTCAGGAGGTAGAGGCAGGAGAATCACTTGAACTCAGTAGCTGGAGGTTGCAGTGAGCTGAGATTGTGCCACTGCACTCCAGCCTGAATGACAGAGCTAGACTTCCTCTAAAAAATAAATAATAGCAATAATTAAATAAAAATGATATTTGACCTTCTTCAACTTATATTTTAATAAATATGTAGTTCATATTTATATCAAACATATGAAATTTCAAAAATGTTATATATCTCTGTATGTGCTACTAGTCATAATAATGGTAATTTGTATAAATTATCATAGGCCACAGATATAATCAATTTTTTATTTCTTTCTTTACAACCATTTTAAGTAATTTCCACAGTTAATGGTTTAATTTTTATGTAGTTTCTAAAAACCTCAAAAGTTTGCAAATTCCTAGATTATTGTGTCTTTAAGGAGGATCATGAGAAATTGGAAAAGGCCCAGACAAATTGAGTACAGGTTTCTAATCATTTTAGAATCATATTGTTTATGCTGCATAAGAATTGTGAAAATTCTAATGAAGAGATGACTCATAAAATTGCTAACCCAGGCAAATCAAAATTACTTGAGTATTAGGAAAATACTCTGTGTAATCTAATGTGACAGATAATTTTAAGATATTATGCTAAAACAGCTTGTCCTAAAATTTTTTAGATATGCCATTTCAATAAACTCTGTTGCCTAAGTCAAGCTACCAATGAGAGCCCCTCGGCTATCAGCACTATGCTTCTAAATTGGAGAAACACGCCTGGTATTGAAGAGGACATAAATTTACTGTTCAGTGTGGACTCATGAAGAACCTAGACAGCCAACAGCCACTTGTTCATTCCTGAGTTCTTAAAGCTTCAATTATTAGCAGTTCTGCATTCCATTACTCATTACATAAGGAGATAAAATAATCTAAATTGAATATAAATTAAGTGTGTGTGTGTGGTGATTATTCTATAATAAATTACTAAAATAGGTTAAGACCAATGTTTTTTCATCAAAAATTTAATCCTGAAAAGACAATCAAAACTTCATGTACATTTCTGCTACCTGATGGGCCATCTAATCATGTATGCAAAAATTTTATTCAATTGTCATTTTTAATGCATATTTTCTGGTAATATAAAAGCTTTCTTATGTAAGAAAGCTGATGTTACAACAGTAGCTAAAAGGATATAAATAAATATATTTTTTGGATTGGATGTGGTGGCTCTCACCTGTAATCTCAGCTATTTGGGAGGCTAAGTAGGTGGATTAACTGAGGTCGGGAGTTCAAGACCAACCTGATCAACATGGAGAAACCCTGGCTTTACTAAAAATACAAAAATTATCTGCACATGGTGGTGGGCACCTGTAATCCCAGATACTCATGAGGCTGAGGCAGAAGAATCACTTGAATTGGGGAGGTGGAGGTTGTGGTGAGCCAAGATCACACCACTGCACTCCAGCTCAGGCAACAAGAGCAACATTGTCTCAAAAAAAAAAAAAAAAATATATATATATATATATATATATTTATCATGGGACATTTCTGAAAAAGTCTCAATGATAAAGATACTTATTTCACTAGACAAGTTGTAAAACTGTTAAATAAGGAATTACAGATACATTAGTACTGTGCAAAGCTAACTAAATTGACTGGATCACTTTTGTAATTGCAGACTGATGACAATCAGGTCCACTGAGAGAGGAAAAAATATGTTGGCCTTGCTGGATGTGGTGGCTCACACCTGTAATCCCAGCACTTTGGGAGGCTGAAGAGGGTAAATCACGAGGTCAGGAGTTTGAGATCAGCCTTGTCAATATGTTGAAACTGCCTATCTCCTAAAAATACAAAAATTAGCCGAGCATGATGGTGTACGTGCCTGTAGTCCCAGCTACTCAGGAGGCTGAGGCAGAAGAATCGCTTGAACCTGGGAGGCAGAGGTTGCAGTGAACTGAGATCATGCCACTGCACTACAGCCTGGGTGGCAGAGTGACTCTGTCTCAAAAAAGAAAAATATATTGGCTCATGTAATATATTCGTTGGAAGGCCTATGCACCTAATAAAACCTCATGTATCTTCTTCTACTGAAGTCTAATATTTATTTATTTATTATTCTACTTTAAGTTCCAAGATACATATTCAGAACCTGCAGGTTTGTTACAGTTATATGTGTGCCATGGTGGTTTGCTGCACCTATTGACCTGTGCCCTTGCCCCCTACCCCCCAACACGCCCTGATATGTGTTGTTCTCCTTCCTGTGTTCATGTGTTCTCATTGTTAAACTCCCACTTATAGGTGAGAACATGTGGTGAGAACATGCTTTTCTCTACCTGTATTAGTTTGCTGAGAATAACATAATCTCATTCTTTTTTATGGCTGTGTAGTATTCCATGGTGTATATGTATCACATTTTCTTGATCCAGTCTATCATTGATGGGCATTTGGGTTTTCCAGGGAAATCTAATATTTCTTTTTTTTTTTGAGACAGAGTTTCACTCTTGTTGCTGGAGTGCAATGGCACAATCTCGGCTCCCTGCAACCTTGGCCTCTTGGGGTCAACTGTTTTTCCTGCCTTAGCCTCCCGAATAGCTGGAATTACAGTTGCCCACCACAAATCTTGGCTAAGTTTTTGTATTTTTAGTAGAGATGGGGTTTCACCATTTTGGCCAGGCTGGTCTCAAACTTCTGTCCTCAGATGATACACTCAGCTCGGCTTCCCAAAGTGCTGGGATTACAGGAGTAAGCCACTGCATCTGACCAGAAATTTAATATTTCTAAATGCAAGAAGGCTTTAATGCATTATGGCAATGTATATTTTTACTAGGTAAAGGAAGCCTTTGATAGTCTACTGACTGAAGATAGTAGAACTCTTTATAATCTAGAATCCAGAGATTAAGTCTGCCTGCCATCTACACTGAAGCAAGACTTCAAGACCTTGAACACTGGGTTTATAGTCTCACAACTTAGAAGGACACCTCCAAACACTTGCAATTGTAAACTAATAGCAAGTCTTAAGTAAAGCTAAGCAGGGAAATTTCTCCTCAAAAAAAGATGGCAATCTTGATGGAGATGGCTTTCTTTATAAGATCAAAAATCAAGACATCTCTGCTATCATGGCAGAGATTGTTCACAGTTTTCTAATGGCTCTACAAACAACAGAAATAAAAAAGGAATCTCTTGTATGCACTCATGAGGTATACAAATATGCAGAGAATTTAGCTGCCAACATTATATATAACAAAACTTTTGCCTTGATAGGTAAAAGATGAATGGCTAATATGGGTGAGAAGTTTCTTTTTCTTTTTCTTCTTCTTTTTTTTTTGAGATAGGGTTTTGCTCTTGTTGCCCAGGCTGGAGTGCAATAGTGTGATCTCGGCTCACTGCAACCTCTGCCTCCTGGGTTCAAGTGATTCTCCTGCCTCAGCCTCCTGAGTAGCTGGGATCACAGTTGTGTGCCACCACACCTGGCTAATTTTGTATTTTTAGTAGAGATAGGGTTTTTCCATGTTGGTCAGGCTGGTCCCAAACTCCCGACCTCAGGTGATCCACCTGCCTCAGCCTCCCAAAGTGCTGGAATTACTGTGCCTGGCCATAGGTGAGAAGCTTTAATGAAACATATGTTGCCTCATAATATCAGAAACATAACATTAATCCACTGCTTTTAAACTACTTTATAAGTAAAAAATAACTTATTTGGAATAAAGAGCATTGCCAGCAGGCCATTGTTCTTCTGAATGGGCATCATTTGTTAGATTATTTTTTCCATGGCTTAATGTAAATGAAGCAATGGTTAGAAATTTATCCTCCAAAATAAGGTTCTATAGCAGATGCTAATGTAAAGGCTATGGTTACACAACAGGAGTTAAATGTTCTTACTAAAGTTGTGCTAAATAATAGAATTTCTCTTGATTACTTACTGAATAAACAGAGAACTACCTGAGCAGTTGCTAATATTTGTAGTTGCACATGGTGGAGTACTTTGAGTATTACAGAGATTAATTAACAGGCTGCTTGGTTGAAACGAGTAGACCATTTGATCTAGCTAATTAATCTATTTAATTTTAGTTGGCTGTTCATGGGGACCTTGGCTAAGAAGCATGGTTTAAACTCTTTTGGTTTTTTGTAGAGATGGGGTTTCTCCATGTTGGTCAGGCTGGTCTCGAACTCCTGAGCTCAGGTGATCCGCCCACCTCGGCCTCCCAAAGTGCTGGGATTACAGGCGTGAGCCACCATGCCCGGCCTCAACTCTTTTGTTTTTGAGACAAAGTCTCACCATGTAGCTCAGGCTGGAGTGCAGTGGCGTGATCTCATCTCAGTGCAAACTCTGCCTCCCAGGTTCAAGTGATTCTCCTGCCTCAGCCTCCTGAATGGCTGAGATTACAGGCATGCAGCACCTGGCTAATTTGTAGTATTTTTAGTAGAGACAGGGTTTCACTATGTTGACCAGTCTGGTCTTGAACTCCTGAACTCAAGGAATCTACCCACCTCGGCATCCCAAAGTACTAGTATTACAGGCATGAGCCACTTTGCATGGCCAGTTTCAACTCTTAGTATTATCCCTACAGTAGTCTCCCTACTGCACTGTATACTTTCAAAAGTTGTAAGTGTTTGCATGCAGTCATCTCTAGAATGTCAAATAGTCTCTCTTTGACTGGAATGACAGAAACTCAAAGACATATGTGACTATGAAGACACCATAACTTATGAGTGACACGATAAGAACAAAACCCCTAAATAATAGAAACTGAGAGTCGTACTAGCCCTGAGTTTTGATCAAACTCTGACCTATGTAAGAACTTTACCAAAAAGAGAGAGTTTTCAAAATAAAGTTGGCTGGGTGTGGTGGCTCATGCATGTAATTCCAATACTTTGAGAAGCCAAGGAGGGCAGATCACAAGGTCAGGAGATCGAGACCATCCTGGCCAACAGGTTGAAACTCTGTCTCTACTAAAACTACAAAAATTAGCTGAGTGTGGTGGTGCGTACTTGTAATCCCAGCTACTCAGGAGGCTGAGGCACAAGAATTGCTTGATCCCAAGAGGAGGCGGTTGCAGTGAGCAGAGATTGTGCCACTGCACTGCAGCCTGGTGACAGAGCAAGACTCTATCTCAAAAACAAAACAAAACTAAGTTATTGGAGGCCATCATTCTAAACTGAGCTTGTGCAGTAGTTCAAAACAGACTAAACCAAACCAAATAAAAATGAGTCACTTGTGCTAAATGTGACATAAATAAACTGAAAATTTAAGAAAATAGGTCGATCCTAAAACAAGTCAGGTTTATATTTTTCTTCTGAAAATAGCAGATTCCAACACATGGAAGCCACCTCCAACCCTTTAAAAAATAAATAATAGGCCAGGCATGGTGGCTTATGCCTGCAATCCCAGCACTTTGGGAGGCTGAGGAGGGTGGATCACGTGAGGGCAGGAGTTTGAGACTACTCTGGCCAACATGGTGAAACTCCATCTCTACTAGAAATACAAAATTAGCCAGGCATGGTGGTGGGCACCTGTAATCACAGCTACTTGGGAGGCTGAGGCAGGAGAATTGCTTCAACCTGGGAGATGGTAGTTGCAGTGAGTCAAGATCGCACCATTGCCCTCCAGCCTGGGCGACAGAGCAAAACTTCATCTCAAAATAATTAAATAAATAAAATAAAAATAATAAAATAACCTGAAGTCCATGTGTCCACTTAAAAAAATCCCACAGTTCTGCTATTTTACAGTGGGATTTGACACTAAATAAGTCCTTTTTTTTTTGAGATGGAGTCTTGCTCTGTCACCCAGTTTGGAGTGCAGTGGAAAGATCTCAGCTCACTACAACCTCCACCTCCCAGGTTCAAGTGATTCTCCTGCCTCAGCCTCCCAAGTAGCTAGGATTACAGGGACCCACCATCATGCTCGGCTAATTTTTGTATTTTTGGAGAGACAGGATTTTACCATGTTGGCCAGGCAGATCTTGAACTCCTGACCTCAGGGGATCTGCCCACCTCAGACTCCCAAAGTGCAGTGATAAAAGGCATGAGCAACCACACCCGGCCAATAAGTGCGTTTTTGATAGTGATGGAGTGATATCAATGTCTAAAGTTTTGATGTAGCTCTCAAAATTGAGATGACTAAAAGGAGAAATTGTTAAATTAATTATATTCTAATGCTGCCAGCTTTCATGTTTACTTTTTTTAATAGGGTTTTTTTTAACACACTAAATTGAAACCTAACTGATACACAAATAGACTGTACCAATTCTTGTACCTTATGCAGTGTTTTGGCAAATATAAAGATGTCAACTGTTCAAATCATGTTCAAATAAGGGAAATTCTAAGCTGATTCAGTCTGGCTGTTTCTGTCCCTCCCTTCCACTTTCTGTATGTCACTACTTTTTCCACCTTGTGGCTATGCTGGAGTATCTCTGAGCCTACTCTGGATCCAGAGGCTAGCTAATTTGCAAATCATTTTTTGCTCGATGTAACCCTTTTAAATTTAATTTCTCTAAAGTGTCTTTTTTTTAAGTTTTGAAATTATTTTTATAAAGAAAATAAATAATGTTCTTGAGCTTTGACTTTCTCAGCTCATCCCTCAGCTATTCTTTCAAATTATTCTATGTCTGCTCAAAATACTCCTGCAATTTTTTTTTTTTGAGACAGTGTCTCACTCTTTTATCCTGGCTGGAGTATGGTGGTATAACCAATTATTGCTCATTGCAGCCTTAATCATCTTGGTTCATGCAATCCCCCTGCTTCAGCCACCTGAGTAACTGGTAATACCTGGCTAATTTTTAAAAATTGTTTTCATAGACACAGGATCTTACCGTGTTGCCCAGGCTGCACTTGAACTCCTGAACTCAAGTGATTCTTTCAACTTAGCCTCCCAAAGTCCTAGAATTACAGGTGTATGACACTGGGTGCTTCTGCAATTTCTTGACAGGATTATTCCCAATAATAAACAGTACTACATGGGTACACACACACACGCACAAAAACGCACACACACACAAATTCGACTTCTATTGTGAAAGTATCATTCTCCAGTATTTCACGGGTCTGCAAAAGCCAATAGTTTGATCTTTGGAGGAGCACAAATGAATAAACTCAGTTATCCTGAGTTTCAGCCCAGCCACTTACTAGCTGTGGGTCTTTGGACAGGTTCCTTGATGTAAAAGTGTTGTATAAACCACATATGCAATAAATGCAATATAACATCGATGGCAAAAATTGTAGCAATTTTTCTTTTTTTTTATTTGGACAGAGTCTCATTCTGTCACCCAGGCTGGAGTGCAGTGGCTTGATCGTGGCTCACTGCAATCTCTGCCTCCTGGGTTGGAAAAATTCTCCTGCCTCAGCCTCCCGAGTAGCTGGGATTACATATGTGTACCACCACGATAAGCTAATGTTTGTATTTTTAGTAGAGATGGTGTTTCGCCATGTTGGTCAGGCTGGTCTTGAACTCCTGACCTCGGGTGATCCACCCACCTCAGCTTCCCAAAGGGCTGGGATTACAGGCGTGAGCCACTGTGCCCGGGCATAGCAATTTTTCATCTCTCCTTTATCCATGCTCATTGACAGGTGCTTTTACAGCTGTTCCCATTGAGGTACAGAATCTGTTTTACAAAATCTAAATCTGGCTGACCTTTATTTGCTCAGGGCAGAAGAAACTTATGAACTGACAGTGTCCCAGTTTGGGAAAGGGCTCAAATGGTCTTGAATATTTATTTTTTCTTTTCTTTTTTCTTTTTTTTTTTAATTGAAGATGGGGTTTCACCGTGATGGCCAGGCTGGTCTTGAACTCCTGACCTCAGGTGATCCACCCACCTCGGCCTCCGAAAGTGCTGGGATTACAGGCGTGAGCCACCGCGCCCGGCCTATTTTTTCTTTTCTATTTATTTATTTTTGAGATGGAATCTTGCTCTGTTGCCCAGGCTGGAGTGCAGTGGCGCAATCTCGGCTCACTGCAACCACCGCCTCCCGGGTTCAAGCGATTCTCCTGCCTCAGCCTGCTGAGTAGCTGAGACTACAGGTGGGTGCCACCACGCCTGGGTAATTTTGGAGACAGAGTTTCACCGTGTTAGCCAGTATGGTCTTGACTGCGCCTTGACCGTCTTTTTCTTTTTAGAGTTTGGCAACGGCCAGTGCAGTGACTCCCCAGCACTTTGGAAGGCAGAGGCAGGCGGATCACCTGAGGTCAGGAGTTCGAGACCAGTGGGGACAACATGGTGAAACCCCGTCTTTAATGAAACACAAAAATTAGCCGGGCGTGGTGGCGGGTGCCTGGAATCCCAACTACTCGGGAGGCTGAGGCAGGAGAATCACTTGAGCCTGGAAGGCAAAGGTTGCAGCGAGCCGAGACTCCAGCTTGGGCAACAAAGCGAGACTCCGTATCGACAAAAAAAAAATGGCTATTAGAAAATTTAAAATTCACATGTGGCTCACATTTTAGTTCAGAGGATTGCCTTTTTTAAAAAAAATCTTAGGCTGCTTCCTTAAAGAATCGAAGCCAGGAAGATCATAAAAGCCAAAATTTAAAAATAATTGTTATTACATTCTTTCCTTTGTGAATAGCCATATAGTATATTATTTATAAATGTATATGACCTTATACACAAAGTTAATGGCAAATACCTTCTGGGGTGGGCCTGACTTAGTTTAGGGACGTAACCCTGCCTGTAAAGGCTGCAACCTAGGCTGTTACTCTTAATTCAGCCCCGCGTCTAATCACATCTCCTGTCACTCAGGGCCTAAAGGGGCGGGGACCTTAAACATCATCCAATCCGGATGCTTGGCTAAGAGCCCTCCAATCAGGACTGCAGCTGCAGCAGACCCGGCGGCATCCCGGATTTGGCGGGGTCTCTGTCTCTGACTGCAGCGGGAGCTGCAGGTCTCTGTGGCCTGGTGACCTGCAGGTATTGGGATAGTTACAGCCTAGACGCCAGGACACCCTGGAAGCCTACAAATGGTGAGAGTGTGGGGTGCAACATCCCAAGAGAGGGAAGGGACTGATTGGAACTGGTAGGAAGTTATGGCGGGACT
>PVKP010047548.1:0-14968 GCA_004027715.1 Plecturocebus donacophilus | reverse complement strand
TCCTACCTTGGCTTTCCAAAGTGCTGGAATTACAGGCATGAGCCACCACTCCTGGCCTATATTTTCATTTTACAGTATAGCCTTTATTTTGAACCAAGCACTGCTTTAAGAGCATTAGAAATATTAACTCGTGTAATCTTTAAAAGAACTCCACAAGATGAATATTATTATCACCATTTTACTTACAGAGAGGCTGAGTATATATATACATATATATATATATATATATACGTGTGTGTATATATATATATAAAATAGGATTGGTGTAAATATTAAATAATTTTTTGGAGTGCCTCACACATACTGGTGCTTTAAAAATGTTAGCTCCCAGGTTGGGCGCCATGTCTCATGCCTGTAATCCCAGTACTTTGGGAGGCCAAGGCAGGCGGATCACAAGGTCAGGAGTATGAGACCAGCCTGGCCAACATGGTGAAATCTTGTCTCTACTAAAAATACAAAAATTAGCTGGGCGTGGTGGCAGGCGCCTTTAGTCCCAGCTACTCAGGAGGCTGAGGCAGGAGAATCGCTTGAACTCGGGAAGCCGAGGTTGCAGTGAGCCGAGATCGCCTGGGCGACAGAGCAAGACTCCGCCTCAAACAAATAAATAAATAAAAATAAAAACGTTAGCTCTCTTCCCACGTCACGCCCAATGTGATATTTTTCCTAACGTTCAAATCCCAAAGAGCTTTCTGAAAAGCTGGAAGAGTATTCTTCAGGAGGGGTGAGAAATAACTGGAAATAAAAGAACACCAGGCTGGAAGGGGATAGGGGCATCTGCAGAGGGCTTTGCTGGCCACGAAAAATGGGAAGTGTCTTTCTGGAAGGTTTCTCCAGAGAAATGAAGAACAGTGATAAAGAAAAGGATCCAATGATGGGGATGAAGGACATGAAGAGAGTTGTGTCCCAGGGATCGCTGGTGTCTAAAGGACAGCTCCTTGGTAGAATCTGGTTTAGGAAATCGGGGGAGGGCAGGAAATGAACGTTAACAGGAGGGACTAAGAAGTGGGGAGTCCCGGAGCCGAGGGACGGTGAGGGTGAGTGGCTGACGCTGTGGAACGCCACCAGGGAGGACAGCAGGGTACCCGGGGGAGCTGGGTCCCGTGTGGGGATAAGGAGACGTGTCTAGCCAGGTTTTCAGGGGAGAGGCACCAGGAGGCTGTGTGTGGTCTGGGGCCAACACCGGGCTTTGGGGCGCTCTTACCCGCTATTCCTACTCCCCTGTCTCGCCCCGCTGGGCTGCCAGTTCCGCTCGCAAACACACCTGCCGGCCCGCTCCTCGAAGGATGAAGGAGTAACGCTCCCATTGGCTGCGCGACAGCCCCAACCCCAACCGCGCTCGCCCTAACTTAGGGTCGGCCCGGCCTTCGTATTTGCATATGGGCCCTTCTAGGCCTTCGATTGGCCCCTGCAGTAGCTGCCACGCCCCCTCCCTCTCCAATGCAATTAACCGCCCCGGCGCTAGGGGAGGGGCGCGCCCACGGTTGTCCCTGGAGATTCAGAGGACTCGCGCACCGCGCACCCGGGCGCCAGGGGCTGGACCGCCGCTCGCCCCCGCAGCCCTACCCGTGCCCAGCGAGCCGCAGCCCCAGCCCACCCGCGCCAGTGCCGTCGGGGCGCAGTGGCGGGCGCGACCAGAACGGCCTGCTCCAGAGGTCCAGCGGGCTGCGGTGACGGAGGAGGGCGCTTTGAATTTAGGCCCTAGGTAGAGGGCAGACCTGAAGCAGGCGGTACCGTGGGAAAACTTGGGTTGGAGACTCAGCATCTCAGGCATATTAGTGCCTGTGTAATCTTAGGCAGGCCACATTACCTCTGTGAGGCTTAGCTTCTTCAACAGCAAAATGGGCATTGCAAAACTGTAATGACCGCTCAGACTTATTGAGTCCCAACCTTGCCTCCAGAGTGTAGGGGGTCATGGCCTCCAGTGAACTGATCAGTAAGAGAGAGCCGCCCAGACCCAACTGAAGAGTCAGTGAGACTCAAGGGGTCAGGGGTATGGGCTTTTCACAGCAACCATTTGGGTCTTCAGGTGGAGAATCCGTGGTAGTGACTGGATTCAAATCATTGTAGACGGCTGGGCACTGTGGCTCACGCCTGTAATCCCAGCACTTTGGGAGGCCTAGGTGGGTGGATCGCTTGAGCTCAGGAGTTCAAGACCAGCTGGGCAACATGGCGAAACCCCCTCTCTACTAAAAATACAAAAATTAACCGGGCGCGGTGCGCATGCCTGTGGCCCCAGCTATTCAGGAGGCTGAGGGGGGAGAATCGCTTGAACCCGGGAAGCAGAGTTTGCATAAAGCTGAGATCGCGCCACTGCATAACAGCCTGGGCAACAGAGGGAAACCCTATCTCAAATAAATAAATAAAATGAACGTTGTTCATTTGGGCGTGAGTTGGTAACCTAAGTTCCTCCCAACACAGATCCTCTTCACCTGCTGATCTGCACAGGCAGAACACCAGAGGCAAAGGTGTAGCTTAGCCCCAAGCTGACCCTGGAAGCCTGCCACGGGGTGCTTACAGTCACCCCGGAGTGAACAGAGGGCCCAAGGTGAAACCAGTGGCCCATCTGCTGCTCTTCCAGAAACCTCCCTGCCATTCAATCAGTCCTCTTCGCCTTTCCCTGCAGGTAGCCCCGTGCTGTGGTGCCCCTCTCCCTCTCCCAGGCCCTAAGGGGCAAGGTGATCATCATCAACTGGTGACCCAGCAGATGCTTCCCTAAGACCAACTGTCCCGGCTCTGTTCTCCTCCCCCATCCCACTGTTTTCTTTCCCCAGAGTCCTACCAATCTGCTCTGCCTGGCTCCTGTTTGCTCTCAGGTCCCTCAGGAGTGATATTGTGATGGAAATGAGGGAGAGGATGCAGGAGAGAGCAGCAAAGATTTACGGCTTTCAGAGGGTTTCCATTAAAATCACTGACAGCTGGTTATTTATGAGAGGCTGCAACGGGAGCTCATAGGCCAGAGCCTGGCACTACTGTCCTTTCGGGGCTGATGACAGGAACAAACACAGGGTGAATACAGCGAACAGTGGAGCTGCCCTCACTGTAGAGCAAAGCAAGCTTCAACCCGAGTGACAACCAGGAAAGCAGAGAAGAGCAGTGATTTGTGCCTGGCAAACCCGAAACAGACAAATCCACAAGGTAAACACTGAGGGACTTACTGGGCCTGGGCATGAAAAACTGAAGCAGAATGATGGAGGGTCCTAGTGGTCAAAAAATTTGGACCGTGTCCTATGAGCTCTAACTCAGAGGCTAGAGTGTGTGGCAAAATCCAGGTCCAATCCTGTTGTTTTTATTGTTGTTTTGTTCCCAAGACACCCACCTGACTAAATAAACAAATAGTAAAACAACAGTCAAAGCCCCACAAGGTTGTTTGCTCTGCCCTTGACACACAGCCTTTTCTCAGCTTGGGGTTTTTCCTTTAAGTAATGAAACAAAGATCCTGCTTCTGCTCCCTGAACCAAGGTCCCTCCTAGAAGCCCTTTCTTCCTGTGCCAGTCAAAATCATTTTATTTTTTTCGAGGTGGAATCTTGCTCTGTCGCCCAGGCTGGAGTACAGTGGCATAGTCACAACTCACTGAAGCCTCAAACTCCTGGGCTCAAGCAATCCTCCTGAGTAGCTAGGATTACAGGCTCCTACCGCCGTGACTGGCTAAGTTTTTTTTCTTTTCTTTAAACAAAAACAAAAAAAATTTTTGTAGAGACGGGATCTTAAAATGTTGGGATCGCAGGTGTGAGCCACCATGCCCAGCCAAAATAAAGTCTTGATATGTGTACCAGGGATGAGGTAAGGAGTGGGAATGAGGCAAGAATGCTTAGGTGAAATTTTGCATACTCTAATTTTTTTTTTTTGCTTTAAATTTGCGATACATGAGAGAATATTGTATAAGTATGTATAATCACGGAATCGGGCTTCTTTTAAATCAGAAGAGTTCTTAGAGACCCCCATGACATTTGCCCTGTTTTTGAATGAGGAAATTGAGGTCCAGGAAAATGAGATGGCTTGCTTCAGGCCTTGCTGTGGGGTCATAGGGTCCACTACCCCTTCCTCCACACACTCTGTTATTAGCAAAATCGAAATATAAACTGCTGCCAAGCACCTCTTCTGAGTCCTCTCCATTTTGATGTGTAACTGTATCTGATGGGGCTGAAAGAGTCCCTGGACAGGGGACTGCCCACCCATAAGCAGCAGAGCTTCCAACTTTCTGGGGTTTTTATGTTTTTGTTTTTGTTTTTCGAGATGGAGTCTCACTGTCACCCAGGCTGTAGTGCAGTGACATGATCTTGGCTCACTTCAACCTCCACCTCCTGGATTCAAGTAATACTTCTGCCTCAGCCTCCTGAGTAGCTGGGATTACAGGTGCCTGCCACCCCGCCTGGCTAATTTTTGTATTTTTAGTAGAAACGAGGTTTTACCATGTTGGCCAGGCTGGTTTCGAACTCTTAACTTCAGGTGATCCACCCACCTTGGCCTCCCAAAGTGCTAGGATTACCGGCGTGAACCACCACACCCAGTTAATTTTTTTGTGATTTTGGTAGAGATGGGGTTTTGCCAGGCCAGGCTTGTCTCAAACTCCTGACCTCAGGTGATCCACCCGCCTCAGCCTCCCAAAGTGCTGGGATTACAGGCAGGTTTCTGTTTTTATTTTGCCTTTCTTCTTCATCCTCCTCCACCTTCTGGGGAAGCAACTTTCTCTGTTCATGAATGTTGGGTTTTTTTCCTTTTTGCCCGGTAAGGAAACAACATGGCTGTTTTTAAGGCTTCTTTATCTTGGTATAGATGGCCCTCAGACAAGTTGCATAGAAAGTGCCCTCACTGGCCGGGTGTGGTGGCTCATGACTGTAATTCCAGCACTTTGGGAGGCTGAGGCAGGTGGATTACTTGAGGTCAGAAATTCGAGACCAGCCTGGCCAACGTGGTAAAACCCTGTCTCTACTAAAAATACAAAAATTAGTCAGGCGTGGTGGCAGGTGCCTGTAATCCCAGCTACTTGGAAGGCTGAGGCAGGAGAATCGCTTGAACCCAGGAGGCAGAGGTTGGCAGTGAGCCGAGATCTTGCCACTGGCTGAGTGACAGAGCAAGACTCCATCTCAAAAAAAAAAAAATTTTTTTTGTGTACCATGGCTCACACCTGTAATTCCAGCACTTTGGGAGGCCAAGGCGAGCAGATTGATTGACTCCTGGAGTTCAAGACCAGCCTGGGCAACATGGAGAAACCACCGCGCTTGGCCTTTTTGTTTGTTTTATAGATGGTGTGTTGCTCTTGTTGCCCAGGCTAGAGTACAATGGCACGATCTTGGCTCACTGCAACCTCTACCTCCCGGGTTCAAGCGATTCTCCTGCCTCAGCCTCCCGACTAGCTGGGATTACAGACATACGCCACCACACTGAGCTAATTTTGTATTTTTAGTAGAGACAGGGCTTCTCCATGTTGGTCAGACTGGTTTTGTCGAACTCCTGACTTCAGGTGATCCGCCTGTCTTGACCTCCCAAAGTGCTGGGATTACAGGCTTAAGCCACTGTGCCTGGCCTGGTTGGATATTTTTATGGTTATGTATTTCTTTCTTTCTTTTCTTTTTTGAGACATAGTCTCCCTCTGTCACCCAGGCTGGAGTGCAGTGGTGCAATCTCGGCTCACTGCAATTTCCACCTCCCAGGTTCAAGCAATTCTTCTGCCTCAGCCTCTCAAGTAGCTGGGACTACAGGCACCTGCCACCAGGCCTGGTTAATTTTTTGTATTTTTAGTAGAGACCGGGTTTCACTGTGTTAGCTAGGATGGTCTCGATCTCCTGACCTTATGATCCACCCACCTCGGCCTCCCAAAATGCTGGGATTACAGGCATGAGCCACTGTTCCCGGTCAGTTATTTCTTGATTATATGCTAAACAAGGGGTGGATAGTTCACGAGTTTTCCGGGAAAGGGGTGAGAAATCCCTGGAACTGAGAGCTTTTCTCCATTTTAGACCGTATAACTTAACATCCTGACGTTGCCATGGCATTTGTAAACTGTGATGGCACTGTTAGGAGTGTCTTTTAGCATGCTAATGAACTATAATTAGAGTATAATGAGCAGTGAGGACCACCAGAGGTCACTTTCATCACCATCTTGGTTTTGGTGGGTTTTGGCTGGCTTCTTCACTGCAAACTGTTTTATCAGCAAGGCCTTCATGGCCTGTATCTTGTGCCAATCTTCTATCTCATCCTGTGACTAAGATTGCCTAACCTCCTGGGAATACAGCCCAATAGGTCTTAGCCTTATTTTAGCCAGCCCCTATTCAAGATGAAGTCACTCTGGTTCAAACGCCTCTGACACTATCTCTTTAAAAAAAAAAAACAAAGTGAAGTATACAATACTAGAGACAAAATGCTTTGTTTAAATCCTTCTGATGGCACTTATTAGCTGTGTGAGTGTGGAAAAATAATTGTATGTCTCTAAGCCTCACTTTTCTCATCTATAAAATGTGAATAATAAAAGTGCTTCCCCAGGCCAGGCACGGTGGCTCACACCTGTAATCCCAGCAGTTTGGGAGGCCAACAAGGGCGGATCACAAGGTCAAAAGATCAAGACCATCCTGGCCAACATGGTGAAACCCCGTCTTTACTAAAAATACAAAAATTAGCCAGGCAGAGTGGTGTGCGCCTGTAGTCCCAGCTACTCGGGAGGCTGAGGCAGGAGAATCGCTTGAACTAGGAGGCGGAGGTTGCAGTAAGCTGAGATCATGAGACTGCAGTCCAGCCTGGAGACAGATCAAGACTCTGTCTCTAAATAAATTAATAAATTATTTAAAATAAAAAATTAGCCCTGCCCAGTGTCTCATGCCTGTAATCCCAGCATTTTGGGAGGCTGAGGTGGGTGGATCACTAGAACAGGAGTTCAAGACCAGTCTGACCAACATGGTGAAACCCTGTCTCTACTAAAAATACAAAAATTAGCCGGGCATGATGGCTCATGCCTGTAATCCCAGCTACTCAGGAGGCTGAGTTTTTTGTTTGTTTATTTTTGAAACGGAGTCTCCCTCTGTCGCCCAGGCAGGAGTGCAGTGGCACAATCTCAGTTTAATGCAACCTCTGCCTCCCAAGTTCAATCGATTCTTCTTCCTCAGCCTCCCCAGTAGCTGTGATTACAGGTGCCCACCACTATGCCCGGCCCTGGCCTTCATTTTTAATTTACTGAAATAGTTACCATGTTAATATAGACAATAAGCTGTGTGGGTGCAAATGGTTTTCGTTCTCAGTGCTTTTAGAAAATCTAACAAGTAAAATTAAGGGAAACGGATCCAGGATACTGAGGACAATTGTGCCTGCAGATAGAGTTTAAAATGGGAGCAATCTATCGGGGAGCGGCGAGGGTCGGTACGGCGTGGTCGACAGCGGCTCTGGGCGCCCAGGCGCCTGCGGCCGGGTGAGCGCGCAGGGCGGCTAGGCGGCGGCGTGTCTCCAGGTCTTGGCGTTGGGCTGCCGAGCTTCGGCGGCAGCTAGGGGAGAATGGCGGAGGCCTCGGGTAAACTCTACCGAGTCGAGTACGCCAAGAGCGGGCGCGCCTCTTGTAAAAAATGCAGCGAGAGCATCCCCAAGGACTCGCTCCGGATGGCCATCATGGTGCAGTCACCCATGTTTGATGGAAAAGTCCCGCACTGGTACCACTTCTCCTGTTTCTGGAAGGTGGGCCACTCCATCCGGCACCCTGACATTGAGGTGGATAGGTTCTCTGAGCTTCGGTGGGATGACCAACAGAAAGTCAAGAAGACGGCGGAAGCTGGAGGAATGACGGGCAAAGGCCAGGATGGAATTGGTAGCAAGGCAGAGAAGACGCTGGGTGACTTTGCAGCAGAGTACGTCAAGTCCAACAGAAGCACGTGGAAGGGGTGTATGGAGAAGATAGAAAAGGGCCAGATGCGCCTGTCCAAGAAGATGCTGGACACAGAGAAGCCACAGCTAGGCACGATTGACCGCTGGTACCACCCAAACTGCTTTGTCAAGAACAGGGAGGAGCTGGGTTTTCGGCCTGAGTACAGTGCGAGTCAGCTCAAGGGCTTCAGCCTCCTTGCTGCAGAGGATAAAGAAGCCCTGAAGAAGCAGCTCCCAGGAGTCAAGAGTGAAGGAAAGAGAAAAGGCGATGAGGTGGATGGAGTGGATGAAGTGGCCAAGAAGAAATCTAAAAAAGAAAAAGACAAAGATAGTAAGCTTGAAAAGGCCCTAAAGGCCCAGAACGACCTGATCTGGAATATCAAGGACGAGCTAAAGAAAGTGTGTTCCACTAATGACCTGAAGGAGCTGCTCATCTTCAACAAGCAGCAAGTGCCTTCTGGGGAGTCGGCGATCTTGGACCGAGTAGCCGATGGCATGGCATTCGGTGCCCTCCTTCCCTGCGAGGAATGCTCGGGTCAGCTGGTCTTCAAGAGCGACGCTTATTACTGTACCGGGGACGTCACTGCCTGGACCAAGTGTATGGTCAAGACACAGACACCCAACCGGAAGGAATGGGTGACCCCAAAGGAATTCCGAGAAATCTCTTACCTCAAGAAATTGAAGGTTAAAAAGCAGAACCGTATATTCCCTCCAGAAACCAGCGCCCCAGTGGCTGCCGCACCCCCACCCTCTGCAGCCTCGCCTCGAAGCCTGCTGCCATGAACTCTGCTCCAGCAAGTAAGCCATTATCCAACATGAAGATCCTGACTCTCGGGAAGCTCTCTCGGAACAAGAATGAAGTGAAGGCCATGATCGAGAAGCTCGGGGGGAAGTTGACGGGGACGGCCAACAAGGCTTCCCTGTGCATCAGCAGCAAAAAGGAGGCGGAAAAGATGAATAAGAAGATGGAGGAAGTGAAGGAAGCCAACGTCCGAGTTGTGTCTGAGGATTTCCTCCAGGACGTCTCCGCCTCCACCAAGAGCCTTCAGGAGTTGTTCTCAGCACACATCTTGTCCCCCTGGGGGGCAGAGGTGAAGGCAGAGCCTGTTGAAGTTGTGGCCCCAAAAGGGAAGTCAGGCACTCTGCTCTCCAAAAAAAGCAAGGGCCAGGTCAAGGAGGAAGGTATTAACAAATCTGAAAAGAGAATGAAATTAACTCTTAAAGGAGGAGCAGCTGTGGATCCTGAGTCTGGTCTGGAACACTCTGCACATGTCCTGGAGAAAGGTGGGAAGGTCTTCAGTGCCACCCTCGGCCTGGTGGACATCGTTAAAGGAACCAACTCCTGTTACAAGCTGCAGCTTCTAGAGGATGACAAGGAAAGCAGGTATTGGATATTCAGGTCCTGAGGCCGTGTGGGCACAGTGATCAGTAGCAACAAACTGGAACAGATGCCATCCAAGGAGGATGCCATCGAGCACTTCATGAAATTATATGAAGAAAAAACTGGGAATGCTTGGCACTCCAAAAATTTCACAAAGTATCCCAAAAAGTTCTACCCCCTGGAGATTGACTATGGCCAGGATGAAGAGGCAGTGAAGAAGCTAACAGTAAATCCTGGCACCAAGTCCAGACTCCCCAAGCCAGTCCAGGACCTCATCAAGATGATCTTTGATGTGGAAAGTATGAAGAAAGCCCTGGTGGAGTACGAGATTGACCTGCAGAAGATGCCCTTGGGGAAGCTGAGCAAAAGGCAGATCCAGGCTGCATACTCCATCCTCAGTGAGGTCCAGCAGGCGGTGTCCCAGGGCAGCAGCGACTCTCAGATCCTGGATCTCTCAAATCGCTTTTACACCCTGATTCCCCACGACTTTGGAATGAAGAAGCCTCCGCTCCTGAACAATGCAGACAGTGTGCAGGCCAAGGTGGAAATGCTGGACAACCTGCTGGACATCGAGGTGGCCTACAGTCTGCTCAGGGGAGGGTCTGACGATAGCAGCAAGGATCCTATGGATGTCAACTATGAGAAGCTCAAAACCGACATTAAGGTGGTTGACAGAGATTCTGAAGAAGCCGAGATCATCAGGAAGTATGTTAAGAACACTCACGCAACCACACACAATGCGTATGACTTGGAAGTCGTCGATATCTTTAAGATAGAGCGTGAAGGGGAATGTCAGCGCTACAAGCCCTTTAAGCAGCTTCATAACCGAAGGTTGCTGTGGCATGGGTCCAGGACCACCAACTTCGCTGGGATCCTATCCCAGGGTCTTCGGATAGCCCCGCCTGAAGTGCCCATGACAGGCTACATGTTTGGTAAAGGGATCTATTTCGCTGACATTGTCTCCAAGAGTGCTAACTACTGCCATACGTCTCAGGGAGATCCAATAGGCTTAATCCTGTTGGGAGAAGTTGCCCTTGGAAACATGTATGAACTGAAGCACGCTTCACACATCAGCAAGTTACCCAAGGGCAAGCACAGTGTCAAAGGTTTGGGCAAAACTACCCCTGACCCCTCAGCTAATATTACTCTGGATGGTGTGGAGGTTCCTCTTGGGACTGGGATTTCATCTGGTGTAAATGACACCTGTCTACTATATAACGAGTACACATTGTCTATGACATTGCTCAGGTAAATCTGAAGTATCTGCTGAAACTGAAATTCAATTTTAAGACCTCCTTGTGGTAATTGGGAGAGGTGGCCGAGTCACACCCGGTGGCTCTATTATGAATTCACCTGAAGCGCTTCTGCACCAACTCACCTGGCCAGCTAAGTTGCTGATGGGTAGTACCTGTACTAAACCCCCTCAGGAGGGATTTTACAGAAACATGTTAAAAGGTTTTTCTCCAACTTTTCAAGTCCTTTGTTTTGTGTTGTGTTTTTGGGGAGGGCTTGTTTTGGGGGTTGTTTTTGTTTTTTCTTGCCAGATAGATAAAACTGACATAGAGAAAAGGCTGGAGAGAGATTCCGTCTGCATAGACTAGTCCTGTGGAGGAAACCGAGCTCCATTAGAGCGTCTGCCTTACTGGTTTCCCCAGGGAAGGAAAAATGTGCTTCCACCCTTTGTTCTAGGTGTTCATCTTCAGTTTTGATTTTGGAAAGATGTTAAGCGTTTATTTTTAGTTAAAAATAAAAACTAATTTCACACTAAAAAAAAATGGAAGATATTATTTTGGCAACTCAGAAGGTGATTAGACAGTTGACCCACTTCCTGGTTTACTCATCATTCCCCACCATCCATTCATCTCAGTTGAATGCCACCAGTCTTGTGAGGAAGCAGATTAGGAATGCTCATTCCCTGCCTGAAATCTAGAGCTGCTTCACAGGCATAAATTTTCTGGTTAGATGTCACAGAAAAATTTCTTTCCACATTTAGACAGTGGAAGAAAGGATACTTCTGAATTTAATCTTCCATAGACAGCTGTACGGTGTTTAACATCTTCT
Organism: Plecturocebus donacophilus; assembly: GCA_004027715.1. Taxonomy (NCBI): domain Eukaryota; kingdom Metazoa; phylum Chordata; class Mammalia; order Primates; family Pitheciidae; genus Plecturocebus; species Plecturocebus donacophilus. Next base: position 3,683 of record PVKP010047548.1, on the reverse strand, counting down.
GGATGTTAAAGAAAAAAATATTTTGCCACTTGTTAAAATGGCAAGGAAGAATTTATTCAGGACCGAAGGGGAGATTACGCTCCACCCTGAATACAATAAGAACAAGTGGGATTTATAGCCAACAAGCAGAGTGAGGGGTCACTGGATGGAAAATTACTAAAAAGAGATGGTTGTTAAACCAACAGTTTAACAAGACAGTTCTTGTTAAACTGACAGGACTCTTGCTGAAGGCAGGCCAGGGTGCTTAGATATTAAGGGTTCTAATTTAGCAGAATTCTTTCCTTACTGAGTTTATTCTTTGGTTGTTTTTTGTTTGTTTTGAGACAGGGTCTCACTCTATCTCCCAGGCTGGAGTGCAGTGGTGTGATTGCAGCCTCCACCTCCCAGGCTCAAGTGATCCTGCCACCTCAGCCTCCTGACTGGCTGGGACTAGGGCACACCTTCACGCCCAGCTAATTTTTTGATGTTTTTGTAGAGATGGGGTCTCCCCATCTTGTCCATGCTGATCTGAAACTTCTGGGCTCAAGAGATCTCCCACCTCGGCCACCCAAAGTGTTGGGATTACAGGTGTGAGCCACCATGCCTGGCCATGAGTTTATTCTATTTTTTTTTTTTTTCAGATGAAGTTTTGCTCTTGTTACCAAGTCCGGAGTGCAATGGCACGATATAGGCTCACTGCAACCTCCACCTCCTGTGTCCAAGCAATTCTTCTGCTTTAGCCTCTCAAGTAGCTGAGATTGCAGGCATGTGCCACCAGACCCGGCTAATTTTGTATTTTTATTTATTTTTATTTTTATTTTTATTTTTTAGAAGACGGGGTTTCACCATGTTGGTCAGGCTGGTCTTGAACTCCCGAACTCAGGTGATCCACCCGCCTTGGCCTCCAGAATGCTTGGATCACAGGTGTGAGCCCCCACGCCCGGCCAATTTTGTATTTTTAGTAGAGACGGGGTTTCTCCATGTTGGTCAGGCTGGTCTCGAACTCCTGACTTCAGGTGATCCACCATCCTTGGCCTCCCCAAGCACTGGGATTACGGGGTGAGCCACCACATCCAACAGAGTTTATTTTTAACTAAAAACACTACGCCGACAGAATTAACTCTAAAAAATGATTTCTTAATAGAGAATGATAAGACCCACAAACCCGGTCTGACCAACATGGTGAAACCTTGTCTCTACTAAAAATACAAAAATCAGCCAGGTGTGGTGGTGGGTGTCTGCAATCCCAGCTACTCTGGAGGCTGAGGCAGGACCATAGCTTGAACCCAGGAGGTGGCAGTTGCCTGAGCTGAGATAGTACCACTACACTCCAGCCTGGACGACAGAGCAAGATTCTGTCTCAAAAAAAAAAAGACCCTTGCCTTATACCTGTAATCCCAGCACTTTGGGATGCCGAGGCAGGGGTATCATTTGAGGTGAGCCTGGCCAACATGGTGAAACTCCGTCTCTACTAAAGATACAAAAAAATGAGCCATCCGTGGCGGTAATGCTCCTGTAATCCCAGCTACTCGGGAGCCTGAGGCATGAGAATAGCTTGAACTTGGGAGGCAGAGGGTGCAGTGAGCCTAGATCGCGCGGCTGCACTTCAGCCTGGGCGACAGAATAAGACCCTGTCTCAAAAACATAAAAAAGACTCAGTGAAGTAGTGTTCAGTGAAGCCAGGAGAAAAATGAAGATGACCTCTTAATGGCCCTTCAAATGTATAAAGCTTTCCCGTCCAGGGCTGAAAGACATAAAAGTCTAGGCTGGGCGCGGTGACTCAGGCCTGTAATCCCAGCAGTTTGGGAGGCCAAAGCGGGTGGATCTTTTGAGCCCAGTAGTTCAAGATCAGCCTGGGCAACATGGCAAAACCCCGCCTCTACCAAAAATACAAAAATTAGCATGCCGTGGTGGCAGGCACCAAGTGACCACCCATGGTTGTCCCAGCTACTCAGGAGACTGAAGTGGGAAGATCACCTGAGCCAGGGAGGTCCGGGCTGCAGTGAGCTGTGTTTGCGCCACTGCACTCCAACCTGGAAGACAGAAAAAGAAAAAAAAAAAAAAAAAAAAAAGAGATCGTGCCCAGGCTAGAGTGCAGCGGCGCGATCTCGGCTCACTGTACCCTCTGCCAAGTTCAAGCTATTCTCATGCCTCAAAGTTTAAAAGAGAAAAAAAAGTAAACAGCTCCTTCCAGGGGATGAAATAGGTTTCTTTGGGTGAGATCACTGCCCAGGACTTAGGAGAGCTGTCCAGGACTTAGGAGAGCCGTCAAGGGCAGCTGACCACGCCTGGGGCTGGGTCACCTGAGCACTACAAGTCCCAGCAAGCGCCGCGCGGGGGCGGGGCTTGCTGACGTTTGGCGTTGTGGGCGGGGCCTGGCGGGCTCTCCCTCGGGTGCTTAGCCCCGCCCCTGTCCCGCTCCCTGTCCTGTTGCTGTCGCGCCGCTGCTGGTTGCTGTCTCTGGTGAGTGCCTCAAGTGGAAGGGGGCAGTTGGGCCCTCGGGGTGCCCACATTCAGACTTGCAGTCCCGAGAAGGGGCCACGGGGGTAAAGGTGCGGCCGGTTTCGGTTCTCACCGCGGTTCACCCTCTGGGGTGATAGTGGGAGTGGCGTCCTGAAGGCCCTGGAGCCCCGCGGCCCGGGAAGATTGCGGGGCAGTTTTGTCCTGCGGTGGGCAGCGCTGCAATGCTGTGGCCGGGTGGGAGGCTCCTCCGGCAGAAGAGACACTCCTGGCGGCGATGAGGGTCTTGAGACGGCAAGCCGCCCTGCGGTTCGTGGCGTCCCGTCCCCTTCCGCTGGCCCAGGCTGTGGTGGTTCCGTAATCCCTCGCCTGGATGTCATCGCCGTTGGCTTCGAGGCGGAGGTGGGGCCTTACTGCGTCACTCTGGGCAAGTTACTTTCTCTTTGGGCCTCAGTGTCCCCCTTTACGAGTAGGTTTGATCCCTGAAGCGCCTTGCCTTTTGCATTCTGCAACTGTCAGAGAAGGCGTTCTAGGCAGCATATAAGGAGAGGAGGTGTCCTGACCTGCTTCTTTACAGTTGATCCATTGCCCCTCCACCACTAGCCCAGCTTAGTTTGGGAGCTAACGTTCGCACTCCTATGTGATTTCAACCCCACTGGACATGTTAACTCTTTTCTATCACTTGGATTCGTGCTTCAGATACAACCAACAAGTGGCCATGGTTGGAGCGGAGTAGAATGTGGATAATGTAACTTATTTCTATTATTGGAAACATCATTGCAACCAAGGACTTTATGTAGCAGGTCTTTGTAGCTTATGGAGAACACATGATTAAGGAATATCCAGATGGCTCAGTTTCTCAGGTGTTTTCAAGGGACCCGGAAACTATCCTTTAGCAGACGTGACAGCTGTGGTGTGGAAAGGGCCTTGAGAAAGGTAGTCAATAATCCTGAGTTACCTGGCACTAACAGGTCATATTGTCTTTCAAGTCAGATAGTACATCTGTGGCTCTTTAAAAGTTTAATTTGGCTGGTGGGCGCGGTGGCTCAACGCCTTTAATCTCAGCACTTTGGGAGGCCCAGGTGGGCTGATCACCTGAGGTCAGGAGTTCAAGACCAGCCTGGCAAACATAGCAAAACCCTGTCTCTACTAAAAATATAAAAATTAGCTGGGCATGGTGCTGGGCGCCTGTAATCCCAGCTGCTTGGGAGGCTGAGGCAGGAGAACCACTTGGACTGGGATGG
>PVKP010047547.1:0-14967 GCA_004027715.1 Plecturocebus donacophilus | reverse complement strand
TATACCTTTTGAAATTGTCCCACAGTTCTTGGGTGTTCTGTTCTGGGTTTTTTTCATCCTTTCTCTTTTGCATTTCAATGTGAGAAGTGTTTTCACCCCTTCAATGTCACTGATTCTTTCCTTGGCTGTGTCTAGTTTACCAATAGTGAGCCCATCAAAGGCATTCTTTGTTTCTGTTACAGTGTTTCTGATTTATAACACTTCCTTTTGATTCTTTATCTTAGAGCTTCCATCTTTCTGCTGCTTACATTACCTGTCTACCTTTTCCCTTAGAACGCTTAACACATTTATCATTGTTATTTTTTTTTTATTTTACTTTTTTTCTAGAGACAGGGTCTCATATGTTGCCTAGTCTGGACTCAAACCCCTGGGCTCAAGCAATCTTCCTGCCTCAGCCTCCCAAGTACCTGAAACTTAGGCATGAACCAGCACACTCAGCTGTAATCATTGTTATTTTTAACTCCCTGCATGATAGTTCCGGAATCTGTATCATATTTGAGTTTGGTTCTGTTGCTTGCTTTTTCTCTTCAGACAGCTTTTGCTTTGCTTTGCTTTGTTTTGTTTTTCCAGAGACAAAGTCTTATTCTATTGTCCAGGCTGGAGCGCAATGGCACTATTGCAGCTCACTGCAGCCTCGAACTCTTGGGCTCAAGCGATTCTCCTCATCATCCTCCTGAGTAGCTGGGACTACAGGCACGTGCCGTCACACCCAGCTATAGACAATGTTTTTTATTTTGGTTTGGGGTTCTGTTTTGTTTTGCCTTTTAACATAACCTGTGATTTTTTTTTTTTTTTTTTGAAAGCTGGACATGATATATTGACTAATAGAAACCGAGGTAAATAAGCTTTCAGTGTGAGAGTTTATTAGTCTGGCTAGGAGTTGGGCTGTGTTTAATATTTGCTGTAGTTATTGGTGCCAGAGGCTTCCAATTCCTCGGGGGTCTTTGGTTTTGCCTCCCCTGCTGTCTTTTGGCTTCCCTAAGCACGCCTCCTCTGAGAAAGTCAACATCTTGCAGCTCTTTCAGCTTTAATCCAGCTTCATTTTACTCGTGCCTTGTTGGTGTGGTGGTAAGATGGGTGGGAGGCGGGGGGATGTTCTACCATCTTATGATTATGAGATGAGTAGGTCTCTGGGCTGTGACTTTCACAAGTGTTTCTTAGCTTTTTCCCCCTCTCTTGGCTGAGATAGGAATATTAGAGGGAACTGGATTTGAATAATTTTCCTTCCCCCACATAGAGAAGGCTCTGGTAAAATCTTCTCCTGACAGAGTGGGCCTTTGTTATGAGAACACTCTGGGCATATTTCACAATGGTTACCTTTCCTCTACCCTGCCAGAAACACCAGAGAGTTTTTCTTGGTTCTTCATGATGAAAACCTGGTGGAGTTTCTGGAGGTAAGATCCACAGTCATATTGGAGGAACCCCTAAGGCTACAGGCCCCCAGCAGTTTCTCACTCTCAACAGGTTCACACTCAGCTTCCAATTACATCAAAATTAGCATGTAAGTGTTTTTACCAGCTTATGGCGTTAACAGCTCCTGCTCCGGGTACACAGATCACAGCTGTGTACCTGGAGCAGCAGGTTTGCCTGTCTCTCCAGATTTGGGGGTGGCAATTTGCCTTGGGAGCTCAGTCCTCTGATAGGTCCAAGAAAAGTCATTAACTTTCAGCATATGCAGCTTCTTTTTTGTTGAAAGAGTTTAAAAGAGTTTCTAAGCTCTTTACATGTCAGCACTAAAGCCAGAAGTCCCCAAACCTTTTCTAATAGGTAGTAAGCCTACCTGCCCTTTGCTCTAGAAGGAACATTACGTCTATTGTCATGGACAGTAAACAAATCTGTCCTTCACTCCAGAGAAAAATATTGTCTCTATCTTCCAAGGTTGTTTGTTATTCTAACATCCTGGAAAAGAGCATCTGGAATAATCTAGAAATGCAGAAATATAAAAGGCCTAAGGAGAACTGTCTCCCAATGGATGTATAAAACGTTGGGGAAATGGCGCCAGAAATAGAGTTTAAAATGGTAGCCTTCAACCTTGAAAGGCCATTAGCACCACCTGGGCAGATTTTTACAAAACCAACGCCCAGAGATTCTGTTTCCATTGGTCTGGGGTAAAGCTACAAGCGTCAGTAGTTTTTAAAAGCCCCTGTGTGATTCTAATGGATAGCCAAGGTGGAGATCACCTGTCTAAAAGTTGATGAGGTGAGATATAATTAGTCATATATTTTTTAGCTCAGTGCTCCCCAAGCTTTGCTGTGCATGTGAATTACCTGGAATTATGTTCAATGCAGACCCTGATGCAGTAGGTCTGGAGGAGAACCACAGATTCCGTTTCTGACAAGCTCCCTAGTTTTGCCTGATACTGTCATTCTATTTGAGCAGCAGGATTTTGGCTCACTGGAAACAGACTTCTCATCATAACCTGTGTCTACCGCTAGACTTGCATGCTTAAGGCTTTATATACATGTAGATATACATATATGTTCAGGAATGTATCATGTAGGGAAGGAGAAGGTAGCCTGACTCTGGAAAATGGTTCTTGCCATAAGAGTAAGGCCTGTCTTTTCCCAGGACCACAGAAATACCCTGGGCATTGAGAGCATGAGAAATTTGAGAGATGCTTCAGGATGTTGAAGGTTTAGAACAGGGAGGGCTGTCAAGTCCTAAGCAACAGCTGCCCTCTGAGCCTTACATTGATCACATATCAATGGCAGCTGTTGAGGAAGAGTCTATGTATTTGGATCCAAGTGTCAGAGAAATAAAAAGTAAAATCTTAATATTACTGGAGTAAAAGCCCTTTCTGGTATGAGCAGCCTAGAAGAACATTGATCAACGTGTTTCTATTTCTTCTACTGGGAGTAAGGGAAACATCTCTGGACATCCTCCTCCCCATCTCCTGATTTAATTTCTGAAGGTTATGATATGCTCGGCCTCCACAACAGGAGGGCTGGCGTCTGGGTCTTTCCATCTCTGCAGTGCTGGCAGCAAGCGGGAAGGAAATACCCTCTTCCAGGGCCAGCACTACTCATGAACAGGCCTTCCCCGGCCCAGCAAAGGGTCCACTTTCCAGCTTGAATTAATCTCTTTCTGACTATATGTGTCATTCATTGGTTTTCCAGAGTAAACAGAATACTCCTAGATAGGAGACAGGTTCCAGAAAGCCCACAAGGACATACAGAGACATGCCTTTTAAATCTGATTGTATGGATGGCCCTGGGGCAGGAGGGAGGGAGGAAGATCTAGTGCCTTCTTCTTTAATGTCTCTTAACCAAGTTAATACCTGCCGACCTCTGGAAGTATTTTAGAAATACCACTCCACAGTGAGGAGTGAGGCCGGGTGTCTCTGAGTTTTCTAATACAGATTTGCTGAAATGGGAAGAGAAGGTCTTTGCTTTCCCTGACCTCTGTGCTTCTCACATCCATCAGAAAGAACAATGCCACAGTGAGGGGCTCAGAACTGAGGAAGGAAGATTGCTGCAGCCAGTGAGCTAAGCAGAAAGAATATTCCAGGCGTCTTTGGGATCCGATGTGGAATTGGTCCTGCTGCAGGTATTCATTCAGTACCTTTTTTTGTTTTTTTTTTGAGACACAGTCTCACTCTGTCCCCAGGCTGGAGTGCAGTGGCACAATCTTGGCTCACTGCAACCTCCACCTCCCAGGATCAAGTGACTCTCCTGCCTCAGCCTCCCGAGTAGCTGGGACTATAGGCACACACCACCACACCCAGCTAAGTTTTGTATTTTTAGTAGAGACAGGGTTTCACCATGTTGGCCAGGATGGTCTTGATCTCTTGACCTCGAGATCCGCCTGCCTTGGCCTCCCAAACTGCTGGGATTACAGATGTAGTCACTGTGCTGGCCCGTTCTTTAACCTCTTTATGATGTACCATTGTGTGTTTAGGTGCCAAGGATTCTAAATGAGTAAAACCTTGGCTCCGCCCATGAAGGGCTTACAAGCCCAAACCCAGGGCTAATGGTTTTCTAAGACTAGGCCGATTGCTGAAATACTCAAACAGAATACATCTATTTGCTTGTTGAGACAAGTGGACATTTTGTCATCTAAGGATGTGAGACTCAGAATCTAATAAAAATAGGGATAGGTGGTTCTACAGGCTATGAATCCCTATGAAAAGACATAAAGACCCTAAAGCTTGGAAATAGAGTCTTCAGCCCATTCCAGGTGTTTTGCATTAAAATATTAGCCATAACTCTCCCTGGTGGCAATCCTGAGCCCAGACCCCTAGGGGGAGAGCCTGTAGGAAGAGCAGGATACTCTTCCACCGGGGAGGCAGACCTGGCTTTTGCTCCCTAAATTCCCTCTCATGAGTGCACAATTGAAAACCGAAAGGTTTCAGGAGCCGCGCACAAAATACAAAAGTGTGAGACCGGAGGGGCTGCAGGAGCTATGTGTGTTTTAAAGGCATTCAAATTCAAAACCAAAGTCAGCAAAGCATCTCCTGCCCTTTTGCTCCCTTAGCAACAGTTCGTAGAGCTGCTCTTGACAGTCGGCTTCGCCATTTCTATTGCCTTCAGTCTGGGCATGGTCCTTTGACTCTTCAACACTGCGATTCCTCAACAGTTAAATAAGGATGATAATGCCCAGCCTGCATCTATAACCGGGTGATTGTGATAATTTAATTATCCAATAACTATGAAGTACTTTAAAACTATAAATCACTACAAAGCTGCAAGCAATGTAACCAATATCAAGCCTTCCTTATCTCTGAATGTTTAATTTATGCTCTCTCTTAGAACTCAGGGACATGCATTCCAATGTATTTTCCAAAATTCCACTGCTGATGTTTGTTGGAAAAAGTACTTTTTTCCTGTTGCCCTGACTTGTTGAGAGTACAGCTTTTGCAATTGTTAACCAGCTGCCCTGCAGCAAATCGAATCAACAAATATTTGCTAGATGCTGAGCTAAGCCTTGTAGGAGACACAAAAAAGCATGAGATTCACTTTCTGCTCAAAAGGAGCAAATCACCCAGCTGCACCACAGAACCTGTGTATTCTAGAGGAGGAAAAAGCCGCCTGTGCTCCCTGGATGCCCCCAATACACCTGGAGCTTTACTTCAAATACAAGAAACAGCTGGTGTTCATGATTTAAGTCTCCGTACAAATAGCAGAGAGAATTTATTTTACAAGCTGCCTGGGTTGGCAAAATTCCAGAATTCATCAAACAGAAAGATAAGGATGATGATGATAATGATAAAAATGATTCCGTATAATTGGTCTTTCCATAGTAACATCAAAGAAGCGCAATCTACATAGGACATTCCAGAGTTGGAGCATGCCCTCAACTTCACCCAGAATCGATTTATCACAGGGCCTTTCCAGGACCTCTAAAACCCAGCGACCCCTGTGTTTGACATGGTTGTGTTTGGAAGTTGGGCCATTGAAGGTTTCAGGCAGTGATCCTTTGTCTTAACCTCTTAAAGGGGCCTCGATATCTATAGAGCCTGGGAAAGTTCCCAGAGAAAGAATCCCAATATTTCAAAACCCAAATAATAATAAAAACTACTTAACATCCAGCTAGTGTTTTTCTGTGATCTGTGGAGATCTTTGTTATTACATTTCATGAACAATCTGAAGCAAATAAGTCTCTCACTTTAGGGAAAATACTGAAGAGCTGATTATAAATGAATTTCCACCATTCAATGAGAATAATTCTTTTTTTGTTTGTTTGCTTGTTTGCTTTTGAGACAGGGTCTCACTGTCACCGAGGCTGGAGTGCAGTGATGGCGATTGTGGCTCACTGCAGCCTCAACCTCCTGGGCTCAAGTCATCTTCCCATCTCAGCCTCTCAGGTAGCTGAGACTATAGGCACTTGCCACCACACCTGGCTAATTTTTGTATTTTTTTTTTTTTAGAGACAGAGTCTCACCCTTTTGCTCAGGCTGGTCTCAAACTCCTGGGCTCAAGCAGTCTGCCCACCTTGGCCTCCCAAAATGCTAGGCTTACAGGGGTGAACCACCAAGCCCAGCTGAGAATAATAATTTTTTAAAATCTTTTATTTTTTTAAATTTCACTTTAAGTTCCAGGATACATGTGCAGAACGTGCAGGTTTGTTGCAGAGGTAAACATGTGCCGGCTAAGAATAATTCTAACACATACCAAGAGCCTCTAGTGCCAGGTAAATAACCGAATGCTTTCATATTCACTTAGTTAATTCTCTTGATAAGTCATTGCAGGTACTATCATTATTCTTTTAAAGATGAGAAACTGAGGAATCCAGAGGTTATATCATGGGCCAAAGTCACATGAGTCAGTGAAAGAGTTGGTCCATTCCACGGCTTTCCATCACCTGTGATCCAGAATACAGAAGTGGCTGTGGCCTGCCCCCTGCCCCCAGGGGGCCGCATCTCAATGAAGGGCGCTGATGTCAAGTGGACAATGTATGGGCCCCAGCGAATCCCAGATATATCCCTCATTCTGTCAGCTACTTCACAAAGATCTTCTTTTGGTTCCCAAGAGAATTGGGTGCAACACCTGGAGGTGGCATGGAGAAGCCCCTCCTCCCCAGTACTGCAAAAAAAGAGAACTCAAGACATTTTTCCCATGATTGATAGATTATCCTTTTTCTATCCTCATTGATGTCTTACTGGTGGAAAATTCCCTACAGACTGATTTGATAAGGTATGAAAGCCCTTCTTTTTCTTTTCTTTTCTTTTTTTTTTTTTTTTGAGATGGAGCCTTGCTCTGTTGCCCAGGCTGGAGTGCAGTGGCATGATCTCGGCTCACTGCAACCTCCACCTCCCAGGTTCAAACAATTCTCTGCCTCAGCCTCCCGAGTAGCTGGGATTACAGGCGCCTGCCACCACGCCTGGCTAATTTTTGTATTTTTAGTAGATACGGGGTTTCACCATCTTGGCCAGGCTGGTCTTGAACTCCTGACCTCCTGATCCACCCGCCTCAGCCTCCCAAGGTGCTGGGATTACAGGTGTGAGCCATCTCCCCCAGCTGTATGAGAGCTTTTCAAACTTAAATGTGTTTTAGAAATGTAAGTCGTTGTCAGGCATGGCGGCTCATGCGTGTAATCCCAGCACTTTGGGAGACCAAGGCAGGAGCATCACTTGAGCCCAGGAGTTTGAGATCAGCCTGGGCAACATAGAAGGACCCCATCTCTACAAAAGATTTATTTCAAAAAAAATTGCCTAGCAACTCTGGAGGCTGAAGTAGGAGAACTGCTTGAGCCGAGGAGGTCAAGGCTGCAGTGAGCTGTGGTTGTGTCACTGCACTCCAGCCTGGGTGACAGAGGGAGACTCTGTCTCAAAAAAAAAAAGAATCATTTACAATACGACCTTCCCTAGCTTTCCAAATCTAGACAGGCTCCCCTACCACCCATCACTCTCCTGACAGCAGTCTGTTTTCTTTTATTTATTGCAGCTCTCCTTATTTAAATTAATGTCTTAATTTAGTTGTTTACTTGAGTACTTCCTGTCTTTCCAACTACAATGAAATTTCATGCAATACCAGATTTTGTCTTTTTGTTTGCCATTGCAAAAAACTATCTAAAACTGTCTCAGGAGCCAGGCGTGGGGGCTCGTGCCTGTCAACCCAGCATTTTGGGAGGCTGAGGTGGGAGGATCGCTTGAGCCCAGGAGTTGGAAGCTACAGTGAGCTATGATTGCCCCCGCTGAACTCCAGCCTTGGGACAGAGCCAGACTCTGCCTCTGAAAAAGAGAAGGAAAAAAACGGTCTCCGGTACATAGGAGGTACTCAATAAATGCATATTGAATAGTACAATTTTTGTTTAAAATTTGTATCTTTATAAACATTTTTTAATTGGCTTTCAAATCCAGAGAAATAGATTAATTATAATCCATGGTTAGTGGCACACTTATTGATCGATGCATGGTCCTCTTTTAATTATTTAGTTAGCTACTTAATTAGGTTTTTTCAAAAAATCATATAATAGGCTTAGTGCAGTGGCTCACACCTGTAATCCCAGTACTTTGGGAGGCCAAGGCAAGAGAATTACTTGAGGCCAAGAGTTCAAGACTAGCCTAAACTACATAGGGAGACCCTCATCTCTACTTAAAAAAAAATAAAATCACATAATAAAAGCCTGAAAAACAGAATCTAAAACAAAAGCTAAGGTTCGTCCTCTAACCATAGGGCCCTCTCTCATCCTCTGCCCTTCCCCATTTGAAGGAATCATCATTCTGGAATCCCGGGTTCCTTTCCTGTTGTCTTAGTCAATCTCTCTAGAAGCAGAACCGGAGATGGAGAGTCTTATGCAAGTGATATGGAGGGGAATGGTCTCAGAAGAGTGAGGGAAACAGGCGGGGCAGGAAAAAATGCTAAGTAAGGATGACTTGCCGGAAATCATCTGGAGCTCTAGCCCCACCCTAAGGGAGCTCTGGAACATTCGTTGCACCAAAGTGTTGATCCCACCTTGAGGCAAAGACCTAACTGTGTGTACTTCTGAGCTAGTCTGTCAAGGGTGGACATTTGGGATGATGATACAAGAAAAAGCAGGTGCATAGCCTCCTGGGTGATGCAACCCCTATTTGGCCAAGGGCAATTCTCTAGAGAGGGATGTAGCCGTGACCATTGGCAGCTAATCCTTGACAGCCACTGAGGATCTGTACGCTCAGCCAGGAAGAGGGGTCTGGGCATGTCCACTATGGCTTGCTTCTCTTTTTATATAGTTTCATCAAAATTTGTATGTCTTCTTTAAAAGTATACATTTTTTTCAATTGTTTGGATCTTTCTAGAAAGGAAATCATACCAAATTTTGTTTGGACTATTGTATAATATCTCAGTATGTGAATGTACCACACCTTTTTCACCCATTCTCCCACTGATGGTCTTCTGAGTTATTTTTAAGGTTTTACTAGTGTGAATAGTGTTGCTAGGAACATTCTTGTGTATGTCTCCTGTTGCACAATTGCAAGAATTTCTTGAGGTCATGCCTAGGGCGGAATAGCTGGATCATAAGATGTAAACTTGAGACGATAATGCCAAACTGTTTTGTGAAGTAGTTTACTAATTCAGCTGCCCACCAATAAGGTATGAGACCTGGCCATCCACATCCTCTCCAGCTTTTGATTTTTGTAAATCAAATGAGTTTAAAATGGCATCTCAGGCTGGGTGTGATGGCTCAAGCCTGTAATCCCAGCACTTCGGGAAGCTGAGGCAGACGAATCACTTGAGGTCAGGAGTTCAAGATCAGCCTGGCCAAAATAGCCAAAAAAAACCCATCTCTACTAAAAATATAAAAATTAGCTGGGTGTGGTGGTACATGACTATAGTCCCAGATGCTTGGGAGGCTGAGGCAGGAGAATGGCTTGAACCCGGGAGGTGGAGGTTGCAGTGAGCCAAGACTGCGCCATTGCACTCCAGCCTGGGCGACAGAGTGAGACTCCATCTCAAAAAAATAAATTAAATAAATAAAAATGGCATCTCGTTGCAGTCTTGATTTACACGTGCTTTCATATGTTCATCATATATATCTGCTTTTTTTTTTTTGGAGACAGGGTCTTGCTCTGTTACCAAGGCTAAAGTCCAGTGGTGTGATCATAACTCACTGCAGCCTCAACCTCCTGGGCTCAAGCAGTCCTCCCACCTCAGCCTCCTAAGTAGCTGGGACTACAGGTGCGCACCACCACACCCGGATAATCTTTTTTCTTTTCTTGTAGAGACACTGGGGGCAGGGTCTTACTATGTTGCTGATCTCAAACTCCTGGGCTCAAGTGATCCTTTCTCCTCAGTTCCCTGAGTAGCTGAGACTATAGGCGCTTGCCACCACACCCAACTAATTTTTTATTTTGTTTTTAGTTTCTTTGAAACAAGGGTTTCACTTTGTTGCCCAGGTTGTTCTCTCACTCCTGGGCTCAAGCAATCTTCCCACCTCAGCCTCCCACAGTGTTGGGATTACAAGCATGAGCCACCGCGCACAGCCTGTGCTTCCTCTTATGTGAAATGCTTGGACGTACCTTTGTCCCATTTTTCTATTGGGTTATTTGTGCTTTCTTTATGGATTTGTTGAAGTTCTTCATACATCTTTGTCTGTTGCGTGTATTAGGAATATGGTGATACAAGAAATGGTCTTTAACTTTTCTCCCTTTCTATGGTATCTTTTAAGGAACAAAAGTTCTTAATTTCATTATAGTATCTGGCATTTATGTCTTGTTTAAGCAATCTTCCCCTTGGCCAGGTGTGGTGGATCACACCTGTAATCCCAGCCCTTTGGGAAGCCAAGGTAGGTGGACTGCTTGAGGCCAGGAGTTCAAGACCAGCCCAGGCAACATAGTTAGGTTTCCATCCTTCTATAGAAATAAATAATAATAATAATTTAAAATAAACCTTTCCCTTAAAGAATCTGAAGGATAATCTCGATCTGACAGGAGTGATCACAATTAGGGCCAGGTTACAGGCCAGTCACAGAGGCAAGCTTGGTTATGCTCACCAAGGCACGTCCCTGTCTGAGGCAGCCCTGATCAGCCAGCAAAAGTGACCAGCTGGCTGGCTGGCAGGTGTGCTCGGGCGGTAGAACTGGATATATCATGCTATTAGAGCTAGGTGCTATTAAACATTCTAATCATAGACTTTAATTAACTTTCCTTGCTCTGACGCCCGCTCACTAAGCAACCTTCTGATTATAATTTGGCTTCCCATGTATCTTGCCTACGGGGAGAGAATGTTCTGTTCAGGCCGACGTGAGGATCCAATCCACTCAGCAGTTACATGCCACGATGTAAATTAATAAATTCGCATTCTGATTTTATCATCTGCCTCATCTGAGCTCTGTAGGCGTGAGTCGGCATCCCCTAGTTTAATCAACACGGACACTGAGACTATCAAGTTTTGAGCTGAAAAGCTAAGAACCAGATCCAGGACCAGAGTGAAATCACCAAGGTAACGTTGCCCTGGAGGCCCCTCGGCCTGATGAAGGAGGACTTCTTACGTGTCATGCGACACAGACAGGGATTAAAATCGACTTCTGACATTATAAAGAGTTGCATATTCAAAACCATGGCTTGCTTCTATTCAGGTGAAGGCGAAGAATAGGAGATGATCGTGAAACTCACATTGAATATTTATTGGCTTATAAGCGCACACCAGATGCTATACAAATCCTAGGCAGGAGGATAAGATTTACAGACATGTTTGAAAAAAGCAAAAAAACAAAAACAAAACAACAACAACAAAAAGACAGATGGTACATGCTGAGGTGAAATTAAACACGAGGCATCTGCTTGATGAATTCTTGTTTTACTTAGATACTTGTGGTCCAGTATACAAAATAGACACACACACCACACACACGCACACACACAGGACAAGGAAACACAGGATACCCCAGAGCCCAAATGGGACTGTGCCACGCAGTGAGATTATCCAGGCCATAGGAGTGATTTAGGACCTGTAAGATGAGGCTTGGATCTTTGAAGTGAGTTCAAAAGGCAAAGTGGATGTGAGCCCTTTAGGACAGACGGGGATGATTTCGCCATCCTGCAATTTAGATCGTCACTTCACTCAGTCTTCCTGGGTGAGTAGTACCTACAGTGACACAGCTCCCCTCCTACTAACCTGGTCACACTGAATAACAAAGGGAGGAGAGGGGTAACAACTGTAGTATCTAGAAATTCTCAGCGCAGTGATGGAAAGTGGTCTTCTATGTTGTATTCAGACCTAAAAAAGGAGGGGAGGGAGGGAGAGACCTACATTCATAGCCCTACAGGATTTGCTGCTCAAAGAAAAATATTTTCCAGGAAGACTGAGAGAAATTAAAGGTAATCCTGCGTCATCTTTGAGACCCACCCAAAGACAAGTGGCGTCTTCTAAGGCACCGCCAGAGCAAGGTCACTGGCTTGGCTAGATGTGGGTGAGGCTAGAGAATCATCTCAGATGTTCTTTGGTTCTAAAAATGAGGTAGAGAGAGACATGCCACCCAGGAAGGGGTGATCCTGAGTGCAGCTGCCCAGCTAGCAGTGTGGAAGAAGAGACAGACAAAAGGCTCATCAAAGACAGTGGGACCAAAATTGAGCAGGCTGGCAGAACCGCTCCTGGCAGGGACACCACCAGGACACGCGACTCCAGGGAGCTGGCTGGACAGGGGCAGGCCTGTGTGCTCTGCAGACCCTGAGGGCTCTGACTCTCAGGGGAAGGAATGAGCTCCTTTAACTGAGTGGCCTCAGTGTGGGCACATGTGGGTACAAATAAATGTAAACAGAGCGGGGCGTCGCCTAGTAGAGGTTGTCCCGCACGTGCTCCATGATGACCTTCAGACCCAGCCAGGTCTCCTCCGCAGTGGGGATGATCTGGTTCGCTGGCAGGAGGAAGCCATAGGTCCCGGTATCTCTCAACTCAAATGTGAATGCAAATTTAATGCCGTTATCATAAGCCCAGTCGATGCTGCTCCCGCTAGCTGGATCTGTAGGTCAGAGGACAAAACACTCTTGAAGCCCAGTTCCCTCCCGAGGTAGATGGGAAGGGGGCAAGAGCTCTGCCTGCCTGGGATTCCTTTAGGAATCCAGAGTTTGCTCCTCAAGTCATCGGTCCTATGACAAAATCATCAGCCTGATCCCTATGTCTCAGGCCATCCTGCATTGGCCTAAGTTGTGCACTGGTCTCAAACCAAGAGATCTGAAACCCCCACGCCCACCTTGTTACTAACTTACTGTGTCAGTCTTGTAGGCCCCTCAAAACCAGTCTCTATAGAGAGAGAGTACATATAGTAGGCAGCCTCCAAGATAGCCCCAATGATACTTGGATCCTAGAAGTCAAGTATTTGTGCAGCTCCTTCCTACATTAAAGAGGGCTGAATTCACCAGTGTAACTGACAGGATGCTGCAGAAATGAAGCCATGTGATTTTCAAGACCAGGTTATAAAAGACACTGTGGCTTCTGCCTTGCTGTCTGTTGGACTCCTCACTCTGGATAAGCCAGCTGTCATGGTGTAAGGACATTCAAGCAGGCCTCTACAGAGGTTCATGGTAGTGAGGAACTGAGGTAGTGAATGAAAAATGCAAGCTGACATGGTTTGGCTGTGTCCCCACCCAAATCCCACCCTGAATTGTAGCTCCCATAATTCCCATGTGTTGTGGGAGGGACCCAGTAGGATATAATTGAATCATGGAGATGGTTTCCCCCATACTGTTCTCTTGGTAATGAATAAGTCCATTGAGATCTGATGGTTTTATAAGGGGAATCCCATTTGGCTTGGTTCTCATTTGCTCTTTGCCTGCTGCCATGTAAGACGTGCCTTTTGCCTTCTGCCATGTTTGTGAGGTCTCACCAGCCACGTGGAACTATGAGTCCATTAAACCTCTTTTTCTTTATAAATTACCCAGTTTCGGGTATGCCTTTATCAGCAGTGTGAAAACAGACTAATACACAAGCCTTAGGTTGACTGTGGCCCTGGAAGACATCTTGACTGCAGCCTCATGAAGGATCCTGAGCCAGAGCCATCTAGCTAAACCACTGAATTCCTGCCCTACAGAAACTAGAAGAAAATGCATGTTGATTGTTTTAAGCTGCTAAGTTTTAGGATTTTTTTTTTTTTAACATTGCAAGAGATCATGGACACAGAGATGGGAGCACAGCCCTTGGGACTTCCCTTTGCCAGAGACTTATTAAAGGCAAGAAGCTCATTTTTCTGCTTCCCCAGTCAAATTCTGCTAGCTCAGAAATGGTCTAAAAGTGCGAAGCATGGATAGTTTTTTTCTTTTTTCTTTTTGAGACAAGGTCTCACTCTGTCACCCAAGCTGGAGTACAGTGGCATAATCACAGCTTACTGCAGCCTCGACCTCCTACGTGCAAATGATCCTCCCACTTCAGACTCCCAAGTAGCTGGGACTATAGGCGCACACCACCATGCCCAACTTATTTATTTATTTATTTATTTATAGAGATGGGGGTCTCACTATGTTGCCCAGGCTGGTCTCAAACTCCTGGACTCAAGTGTTCATCCTACCCCAGCCTCCCAAAGTGCTGGGATTAAGGGTGTGAATCCCGTGCCTGGCCTAGATGATATTAAATAATAAAACAATGTCAAGAGCAGCTACCATTTGTTGAGCGTCTACCATGAGCCAGGCTTTATACCAGACACTTCACATTTATGATCTCACAATCTTCCAAAACCCAGTGAAGTAGGTTTTATTGTCTTACAGATGAGGAAATCCAAGTTCAGAATGGATAATTCACCTAAGGAAATACAGATGGAAAATGGCGGAGCTGCAATCTAAACCCAGGCCCATCTGATGATAAAGCCCAGGCTCTCCTCAACCGACCTCAGAACCTGTTAGTATATTAACAAGCCTGTTTCATGGAAATATGGGTCCTTTGGCTTTCCTGTGGTTCCTGTGTGATTCCTGAATAGCATCTGTGATTCTTCTACAGATGCTTCCAGTGAGACTCCGTGCTCCCTCCCTATGTGGTTCCCATGGCCTTTCTCTACCTCAAGAAAATGCTGAATGAAAAACAATGGTACCAGAAGTTTCTAGAAGTCACTTATATGGCAAGCACAAGTATTTCAGAAAGCATCTGAGATTCAGGAAGGAGGGAAAAAGGCTTCTGCTGAGCAGTCAAAATGACCAAGTTTGTGAACTTCGCTTTATTTAGGTCCCTGCTCAAAGTCTACTCACTCTTTAGAAAAAAACAGGAACACGCTATTAACACTGTTCTGTACGCTGTATTTTTCAATTAACAATTGGGGAGTATTCCCTTTTACTGCACATAGGTCCACCTCATTTGCTTGAGGGCTGCGTAGCATTGCATTGTGTGCATGCACCAAATGTGTATTTGTCCTGCATTCTCCTGATGGACAATTTAGATGCTTACAAGGGTTGGGGCTTAGAAAGTGATACCCCA
The DNA here is from genome assembly GCA_004027715.1 of Plecturocebus donacophilus. Lineage (NCBI taxonomy): Eukaryota > Metazoa > Chordata > Mammalia > Primates > Pitheciidae > Plecturocebus > Plecturocebus donacophilus. Next base: position 151 of record PVKP010047547.1, on the reverse strand, counting down.
AAGCCTGATGTTTTGACATGCTGAGAGCCTTTAAAAGCTGCCTCTGAATCAAGGTCCCTCTAACTTCTTGTTCCCCACACCCCCACCACCAAGCACAGGGAGGGACTCTCTCTCTGTCTCTGGAATTTCCTCATCTGATGGAGAAAGCATC
>PVKP010047546.1:0-14970 GCA_004027715.1 Plecturocebus donacophilus | reverse complement strand
AAAGAAAGAAAGAAAGAAAGAAAGAAAGAAAGAAAGAAAGAAAGAAAGAAAGAAAGAAAGAAAGAAAGAAAGAAAGAAAAGAAAAGAAAACAGCTGGGCACGGTGGCTCACGCCGGTAATCCTAGCATTTTGGGAGGTGGGCAGATCACTTGAGGTCAGGAGTTTGAGCCTGGCCAACATGGTGAAACCCTGCCTCTACTAAAAATATAAAAATTAGCTGGGCATGGTGGCAGGCGCCTGCAATCCCAGCTACTCGGGAGGCTGAGGCAGGAAAATTGCTTGAATTCAGGAGGTGGAGGTTGCAGTGAGCCGAGATCGAGCCACTGCACTACAGCCTGGGCAACAGAGCAAGACTCTGTCTCAAAATAAAAAAAGAAAGAAAGAAAGAAAAACTAAGTAAATAAAATTAGCTCAGCTTGGTGGCAAATGCCTGTAGTCCCAAGTACTCAGGAGGCTGAGGTGGGAGGATCACCTGAGCCCAAGAGGTCGAGGCTGAAGTGAGCCATGTTTGTGCCACTGCATTCCAGCCTGGGTGACAGAGTGAGACCCTGTCTCAAAACAAACAAACAAAAAATAATTGTTTGGGCACAGTGACTCACACCTGTAATCCCAGCATTTTGGAAGGCCAAGGTGGATGGATCGATAGAGTCCAGGAGTTTAAGACTAACCTGGGCAACAGGACAAAACCTTACCTCTGCAAAAAACATTAGCTGGGCATGGTGGCAAGTGCCTGTAGTCCCAGCTACTGGGGAGGCTGAGGCTGAGGTGGGAGGATGGCTTGAGCCTGGGAGGTCGAGGCTACAATGATCCAAGATCCTGCCAATGCAATCTAGCCTGGGTTACAGGGACGGGGTTTCACCATGTTGGTTAGGCTGGTCTCGAACTCCTGACCTCAGGTGATCCACCCACCTCAGCCTCCCAGCATGCTGGGATTACAGGCCTGAGCCACCGCCCCTAGCCTACAATTGAGTTTTGTTTTTGTTTCATTTTTTTTCTTTTTTTATAGAGATAGGGTTTTGCCCTGTTGGCCAGGCTGGTCTCGAACTCTTGACCTCAGGAGATCCACCTGCCTTGGCCTCCCAAAGTGCTAAGATTACAGGTGTGAGCCACCACACCTGGCCTCATTTTGTTTTTTTTTTTTTTGAGACAGAGTCTGTTTTATCTCCCAGGCTGGAGTACAGTGGCGAGACCTGGGCTCACCACAGCCTCTGCCTCCTGGCTTCAAGCGATTCTCGTGTCTCAGCCTCCCAAGTAGCTGGGATAACAGGCATGCACCACCATGCCCGACTAATTTTTGTATTTTTAGTAGAGGTGGAGTTTCTCCGTGTTGGCCAGGCTGGTCTCGAAATCCTGGCCTCAAGCCATCTTCCAAGGAAATAAATGATAAAATATTTGCCCACATGGGGATCAAATCCACAGCCTTGGTGTTAGTACCTCACTCTAACCAACTGAGCTAACTGGCCATTGCAAATCTTGATTGTTTTTTGTTTTTTTTATGACAGGGTCTTGCTCTGTTGCCCAGGCCAAGTGCAGCGGTGCAATCATGGCTCACTGCAGCCTCAACCTCCTGGGCTCAAGTGACCCTCCCACCTCAGCCTCCCAAGTATCTGGGATCACAGACGGGTGCTACCAAGCCTGGCTAATTAAAAAAAAAAAATTGGGGCCAGGTGCAGTGGCTCACGCCTGTAATCCCAGCACTTTGGGAGGCTGAGGTGGGTGGATCATGAGGTCAAGAGATCGAGACCATCCTGGCTAACACGGTGAAACCCTGACTTTACTAAAAATACAAAAAATTAACTGGGCGTGGTGGCACATGCCTGTAGTCCCAGCCACTTGGGAGGCTGAGGAGGAGAACTGCTTGAACCTGGGAGATGGAGGTTACAGTGAGACGCGATTGCACCAAGGCACTCCAGCCTGGGTGATAGAGCAAGACTCTGTCTTGGAAAAAAGAAAAAAAAGAAAAATTTTTGGCCAGGCATGGTGGCACACGTCTGTAATACCAGCATTTTGGGAGGCCAAGACAGGCGGATCACCTGAACTCAGGAGTTCGCAACCAGCCTGACTAACATGGTGAAACCCTGCTTGTCTCTACTAAAAATACAAAAATTAGCCAGATGTGGTGGCGCATGCCTGTAATCCCAGCTACTTGGGAGGCTGAGGCAGGAGAATCTCTTGAACCCAGGAGGCAGATATTGCAGTGAGCCAAGATTGTGCCACTGCGCTCCAGCCTGGGCTGTAAGACCAATAGCTCCTTTTCCAGGGTTCAAGCGGTTCTCCTGCCTCAGCCTTCCAAGTAGCTGGGATTACAGGCACCTGCCACTTCGCCTAGCTAATTTTTGTATTTTTTAGTAGAGACAGGGTTTCACCACATTGGCCAGATTGGTCTCGAACTCCTGACCTCAGATAATCCACCTGCTTAGGCCTCCCAAAGTGCTGGGATTACAGACGTGAGCCACCACTCGTGGCCACAAAAAATTTTTTATTAGGAACTAGGTCTCAATATGTTGCCCTGGCTAGTATTGGACTCCAGAGCTCAAGCAATCCTTCCATTTTGGCCTCCCAAAGGAGAGAGGATTACAGGTGTGAGCCACCACACCTGGCCAGTATTACTACTTCTTTGATGTCTCTTTATCTTTTAAAATTAAAAAAAAATTTTTTTTTTGGAGGGGGATAAGGGGTCTTTCTTTTTTTAGAAACAGGGTCTCTTTCTATTGCCTGGACTAGAGTACAGTGGCATAATCATAGCTCACTGTAACCATGAACTCCTGGGTTTAACTGATCCTCTTGCCTTGGCCTCCCAAAGGGCTGGGATTACAGCCACTGCGCTTGGCCTTACTTGTAGAGGTTGAGGCTGAAGTGAGCCATGTTTGCGCCACTGCACTCCAGTGTTTTCTGTTTAGGCAGATGAGAAGCTAGCCCTTCAGAAGAAGGATCACTGAGGTTAAAGAAAGAAAAAAAGAGAGCCAGGTGTGGTGGCTCATGCCTGTAATCCCAGCACTTTGGGAGACTGAGGCAGGCAGATTACCTGAGGTCAGGAGTTCGAGACCATTACGACCAACATGGATAAACCCTGTGTCTACTAAAAATACAAAATTAGCCGGGTATGGTGGCTCATACCTTGTAATTCCAGCTACTTGGGAGGCTGAGGCAGGAGGATCACTTGAACCCAGGAGGCTGAGGTTGCGGTGAGCCGAGATCGCACCATTGCACTCCAGCCGGAGCAACAGGAGTGATGCTCCAGCTCAAAAAAAAAAAAGAGAAGCCCTTTTTTTCCAATCCTACTGTCACCCCACCTTCACTTCCCATCCTCCTGTGTTTAGTGTTTAGTGCTGTATTTTCTGGGAATTTTTTCCCCCTTCTCAAGTGATCCTTCTACCCAAGCCTCAGGGTCTCACTCTGTAGCCCAGGCTGGAGTGCAGTGGCATGATCATGGTTCAGTGCAGCCTTGATATCCTGGACTCAAGGGATCCTCCCACCTCAGCCACCAGAGTAGCAAGGACTACAGGTGCCTACCACCATATCTGGCTAATTTATTTATTTATTTATTTTTAGTATTTTAATACAGTTCAAATCAGTGTGTCTGGTTCATTTCAGTTCCTTCACTGCCAAACCCGGGGGCAGGGACTGCTTCAGTTTCCTTGCCTTCTCCTTGTCAGTGATGACCAGGGTGTAAATGTATCTGCTGCATCAAACTTTAAACTTCACATTGTCCTTATTTTTCTTGATCTTGACAGATTTGGCATCCCTTCCTCGGGCTGTGAGCAGAAAGTACTTGATTTCCTCAATTTTCCAAGGTATGGCAATGAGGTGCCTTGGGAGCAGGCGTGGCTGGGGATGGTGAGCAACAACTGGGGAAGAGAATGAAAAAGGAGATTTTTGTATTTAACGGTGGAGACAGACTTGGAAGTCTCTGACTTCACAGAGCTTATAGTGTGATGGCAGAAGAAAGACACTGGACAAATTATTAATATTTATAATAATTATCAATATTGCAACCATGGCCAGGCATGGTGGCTCATGCCTGTAATCCCAGCACTTTGGGAGGCCAAGGCAGATGGATCACCTGAGATCGTCTGAGGTCAGGAGTTCGAGACCAGCCTGGTGAAAATCTATCTCTACTAAAAATACAAAAATTAGCTGGGAGTGGTGGTAGGCGCCTATAGTCTCAGCTACTTGTGAGGCTGAGGCAGGAGAATCCCTTGAACTTGGGAGGCAGAGGCTGCAGTGAGCTGAGTTCGAGCCACTGCACTCCAGCTTGGTCTGTTTTGCAAGACTCAAAAAAAAAAAAAAAACAAATAAAAAAATATATTGCAAACATGATGAGTGCTATGAAGGAGTGAGTACAGGATGCTTTGGCAGTGGAAGGTGAGGACCTAACCTATGTGAGTATCCTGGAAGGCTAAATAAATTCTGTTTAAGTTGGGACCTGAAAGATAAATTTGTTGAAAACAAGGACATTCTACCTGAATGTCCCATAGGCCTCTCAGACTCAAAGGGCAAAACGAACTTAGTAAATTCATCACCTTATTTTCTAAACCTTTATCTCCTGTGCTATCTCTGCTGTGACTGGCATTACCATTTACTCTAATCCAAGTCAGAAATCTGGGAGTTGTCCTATGTTCCATCCACTTCTTCTGGCTCCTGACCCCACCCACACCACCCTCCATCACCAATTCATGTCCATTCTGTTTCTAACAGTCTTAAATTTACAGAGGCTGGGCGGGGTTCCGTGGATCACGCCTGTAATCCCAGCACTTTGGGAGGCCGAGGTAGGTGGATCACCTGAGGTCAGGAGTTCAAGACCAGCCTGGACAACATGGTGAAACCCTATCTCTATTAAAAATACAAAAAAAATTAGCTGGGTGTGGTGGCGGGTGCCTGTAACCCCAGCTACTCGGGAGGCTGAGGCAGGAGCATCACTTGAACCCAGGAGTTGGAGGTTGTAGTGAGCTGAGATTGTGCTATTGCACTCCAGCCGGGGCAACAAGAGCGAAACTCTATCTCAAAAATAAAAAAAAATCATGGAGGCTGTACTTCTGTTACTCATAACCCTAATCCAAGTAGGTCATCAGTATCTCTCAGCTGTAACAGCTCCTCACTTGCCTCACTGACTTTGGGGCCACCATCACTCTTCAATCTATTCTTCACATTTGTAAAATGCAAATCTTTCCACATTATGCTACTGCTTAAAATCTTTCAATGGCTTTTCAGTATGGATAAGGGAAAAGTCATTGTCCTGGCTGGATGCAGTGGCTCATGCCTGTAATCCCAGCATTCTGGGAGGCCGAGGGGTGTGGGTCACCTTAAGTCAGGAGTTCAAGACCAGAGACCAGCCTGGCCAACATGGTGAAACCCCATCTCTACTAAAAATACAAAAATTGGAGGGCATGGTGGCTCACGCCTGTAATCCAAGCACTTTGGAGGCCAAGGTGGGCGGATCACCTGAGGTCGGGAGTTCAAGACCAGCCTGACCATCATGGTGAAACCCCATGTTTAAAACAAAACAAAACAAACAAACAAACAAAAATTAGCTGGGTGTGGTGGTGCATGCCTGTAATCCCAGCTACTCGGGAGGCTGAGGCAGGAGAATCATTTGAATCTGGGAGGGTGAGTTTGCAGTGAGCCAAAATTGCACCAGCGCACTACAGTCTGGGTGACAAAGTTAGACTCTGTCTCCAAAGGAAAAAAAAAAAAAAAAACCATTGTCCTTAACCTGATTTACAAGTCCTCACAGTTGAGCTTCCTACAGCTCCTTACTTCAGCCAAATGCTATTTGGACTAGTTGTAGTTCTCCAAAGGCCATGCCCTTTCTGCTCCCTAGTACCACTGTATTCCTTATTCTCTTGAGTATACTTTTTTTTTTTTTATGGAGTTTTCACTCTTGTTGCCCAGGCTGGAGTGCAATGGTGCTATCTCAGCTCACCGCAACCTCTGCTTCCTGGGTTCAAGCAATTCTCCTGCCTCAGCCTCCCGAGTAGCTGGAATTACAGGCATGCACCACCATGCCTAGCTAAATTTTTTGTATTTTTAGTAGAGATGGGGTTTCTGCATGTTGGTCAGGCTGGTCTCGAACTCCTGTCCTCAGGTGATCCCCCCCCACCTCAGCCTCCCAAAGTTTTGGGATTATAGACGTGAGCCACCTCGCCCGGCTTGAGTATACTCTTACTACGCTTTTCCTCCAGCAAACCCCTACTCATTCCTTAAATCTCAGTTTGCTTCACCTCCCTTTCTTGGTCTTCCCTGACCACTTTTAAGAACAACTAACGACTGTCCCCTTAGGTATTCCTCTCTATACCTAGTCCTTACCTCTGTCACATCTTCAATCAAACGCTATACATTTATATGTTTAACTGTCTGCCCCTTCCCCAGTACATTATAAATCTCCTGATCAGGAACCAAGTCTTGTTTTTGTATCCCTAGCACTTAGCACAGTGACTGGAACACAGTGGGGGACTAAATAAATATATGCTAAATGAGGAAATACATAGTATTCTAATTTGTGCTATTTTACTCACGTCTTTTTTTTTTTTTCAAATGGAGTTTCCCTCTTGTTGCCCAGGCTGGACTTCAACGGCACAATCTCGGCTCACTGCAACCTCCGCCTCCCGGGTTCAAGCGATTCTCCTGCCTCAGTCTCCATAGTAGCTGGGATTAGAAGCGTGGGCCACCATGCCTGGCTAATTTTTGTATTTTTAGTAGAGACAGGGTTTCACTACCTTGGCCCGGCTGATCTTGAACCCCTGACCTCAGGTGATCCGCCCATCTCGGCCTCCCAAAGTGCTGGGATTAAAGGAGTGAGCCACAGCGCCCGGCCTATTTTACTCACTTCTACCTAAACTTCACTTATCTTAGCTCAAGAATGTGAAGTTGCCCGGGCGCGGTGGCTCACACCTGTCAACCCAGCACTTTGGGAGGCCGAGGCGGGCGGATCACCTGAGGTCAGGAGTTCGAGAGCTGCCTGACCAACATGGAGAAACTTCGTCTCTACTAAAAATACAAAATTAGCTGGGCGTGGTGGCGTGTGCCTGTAATCCCAGCTACTCGGGAGGCTGAGGCAGGAGAGTCGCTTGAACCTGGGAGGCAGAAGTTGCAGTGAGCTGAGATAGTGCAGGCTGGGCAACAAGAGCAAAACTCCATCTCTCTCTCTCTCTCTCTCACACACACACACACACACACACACACAGTGAGCAGTTTTCCCGCTATTACCCTTATTCCATGATAATTTTTCCTATTTTGAATTTTCCTCAGCAGTATTATTATTTTTATTTTTTAAGATGAAGTCTCACTCATTGCCCAGGCCGGAGTGCAGTGGTGTGATATCTGCTTACTGTAACCTCTGCCTCCCAGGTTCAAGCAATTCTCCTACTTCAGCCTCCCAAGCAGCTGGGACGGCCACCACGCCCCTCTAATTTTTGTATTTTTAGTAGAAATGAGGTTTTGACCTGTTGGCCAGGGTGGTCTCGAAATCCTGGGCTCAAGTGATCTGCCCGCCTGAGCCTTCTAAAGTGTTGGTATTACAGGCGTGAGCCACCGCGCCTGGCCGAAACTATTCTTAAAACTTTTTCTTTTTTCTTTTGAGACGGAATTTCGCTCTGTTGCCCAGGCTGGAGTGCAATGGCGCGATCTTGGCTGACTGCAACCTCCGTCTCCCAGATTCAAGCGATTCTCCTGCCTCAGCCTCCCGAAAAGCTTGGATTACAAGCGCGCACCACCACGCCCGGCTGATTTTCGTATTTTTAGTAGACGCAGGGTTTCACCATCCTGGCCAGGCTGGTCTCGAATTCCTGACCTCAGGTGATCCTCCCGCCTCGGCCTCCCAAAGTGCTGGGATTACAGGCGTGAGTCACCACACTCAGCCAAAACTTTCATTGTATCACAATTTCTTCAAGGAAGAGCAGTGACTCTTAAATCTACTATAGCACAGAGTTACAGATCCTTAAAAGATCGTCGATGCATACGCGAAGACGGTAAAGCTCAGCGCGTGCGCCGGACACCTTTTTCCTTGCGGCGACTCCTCTTTTTTTTTTTCTTTTTTCTGAGCGTGCGCACCAACATAGACAAAGGTGGGGAAAGTGACCAAGCAGTCGTTCAGGCGCATGCCCATCCCTAACTCTTCCGAGCCTTGTGTGGCTGGCGGCGGCGGAGTAGGTGTGGCCTGAGCGCTGTGTGACTATGTGGCCGACGCCCAATCGGACTGAGCGAGCCCGGCCCCTCCCTCCCCCTGATTGGTTGATTCTCAGTGTTGTGGGGCGGGGAAAGGAAGAGACCGGGCGGTGGAGTGGTGGGGCGGTGAAGAAAGAAGGCTAATCTTGTTCTGCGCAAGCGCCAGTAAGCGACCAGGAGGGGGCGAGAGAGAGTGAAAGGGAATGTGGAAGTCCCGATGCGCTGGCTAGCGCTAGCTGGGGCTCTAACCTTGACGCCTGCGCCGTGGCCCTCGGGGCCCCGCGCGCAGCGGGCGGGTGCCCGGTGCGCCTGCGCAGTAGGCGGCGGTGGCAGGGGGAGGTGGAGGTTTGGAGCGGCAGCGGCAGCAGCGGGTCCCGGGACTGAGGCAGCAGCGGGGGCGGCGGCGGGCGGAAGCTGAGGTGACGAAGGCAGCGGCGGCGGCGGCGGCGGCCGTTTCCCTCACGGTGGCGGAGACCAAGGCGGCGGCGGCGGACGGGGAGCGGCCCGGCCCCGGCCCCCTGCTCGTTGGCTGTGGCAGGGCCGCCGTGGGGCCGGCCCGGCTCCCGCCCCCCGCGGCTCCCCCTCCAGCTCCTCCTCCGGGGAGACGCCGGGGGCCTGGCCCGGCCCGCACTCAGACTGCTGCTGCAGCCGCCGCCGGGGGAGTCGGAGGCGGTGGCGGCGCCATGGGCGGCCTGGCCTCTGGGGGGGATGTGGAGCCGGGACTGCCCGTCGAGGTGCGCGGCTCCAACGGGGCCTTCTACAAGGTGAGACGGCGCGCCGACTGGGGGCACCGGTCCTTAGCCTCCTACCCGGGCCGGAGCAGGGACGCGTGGGGCGGGATCGAGCTTTCGGAGCTGAGTCCTTACCCTTAGAATTTTAGACCCTTGCTCCCACCCGCAGCCCTCCCTGGGATACCGCTTGAAGTGAACCCTCTTCCTTTTATTTTTGACCCCTCAAATGCACCTGCTCCTACATCCATCTCAGGGAGAATGAACTTCAGGCCATTATTGTCCCTGGCTTAGTGCTCCCCGCCCCGCAGGAGAGACCCTTTTACCCAGCTGCTAATGGACTGTTCCCGTTTTCTATTGGAAGACATACTTAGACCTTAATCACATCTTCCCCACGGTCCTAGCACATGGAGAATTGTCTTTCTTCTTCTACACGATCCCCTTGGGAAGGCCCTCTGTCCCGTATCAGATCCTTTCATCTTCCTCAAAGAGGCATCTGCCTACTGGCTCTGGAACACTCACCCACTTTCATCTTATATTCCGGTTCCTAAGTCAAGGAGAAATGGTCAAAATCCATTTACGACGCTTGGCATCTTTGACCTCAGGAATCCTGGGTTGGATTAGTTAAGTTGCCTCCCAGCCAGCCATAAGGTGGCATCTTTTCGCAAGCCTCTCACCCCACCACAACTTGATCTCAAGGCCAACTGGTCTACCATTCTACCCTGGGATAGATTTGAGGTCTCACTTAGACCTCAGATACCTTCAGGTAATTCATATAGTTTCTTTATCTTGAGGCATGTAAGCTTCATATTCATAATCTCTAAAAGGAAATTCATGAGGTTCTCTTCTGTTTTTCTTAAGATTTCCACTTCTCGAAGACTTTTGGCCAACTATTCTAGTTCGGGAATCTGACAGCCTTTTTTTGGAAGAAGGGATCATCTTTCAAAGACCCTTTCTTATTTCACCTCCCCCTTTGCCCAGGATTTGTTTCCTTAGAACTCCTTATAATACCACCTTCTTTATCTGCTCTGAATCCATTTTCTAGGACATTTTTTCCCGTTTAGATTAAGCCAGAGAGATCCCTTTCTTGCCTCCCAAGAGTTTTTCTTTATGTGACTGTTGCTATTCTGAACCTCTTTTGGATTTGATGCCTGGAACTGTCCCAGAGACTTTCCTGATTTCTGTCTCATTCTTTGATTTCACCCTGGGGAGCTGGAGAAGAGATACCTTCCCATGGCATCACTTATTAAGAGTGGATCCCTCTTCCCCCTTTCCTTCAGTTCTTCTCAGGCCCTTTCCCCCCACAGTTGTCCTCTCTAGTTTCTCATGCCCTTGGAAATGTCTTTCTCTGATTCCTTCCCTAAGTCATATTTTTCTATAACTGCAGAGGGTCTTGTAATTTCCCTTGGGTGGTTTCTGCCTCTACTTCAATTGCTAAGTTCATTGTAGTCATTTTTTACTCACTCTGCATGCTTATCTGTTTTTGCCTTACTTCCCTCATCAGATTTTCTTATGTGTGGTGACTGTGGGTACCCATGTCTAACTTACCTTCTCAATTCAAGTTTCTGGCTTTTTCTCCTAATATTTCTGTATTCCTGTGTAATCCCCAGGAATCACCTTATTCCCTGTCTAAGCTGAAGGATGTTCCCAGCTGATCTCTTTTGTCATTTTCTGCATACTTGCCTAACTCTTGGGACTTTTTCTTCTAGTCTGACTTCATAGCATTTCTGTTTTCTTTGGCAAAAGTCTCTAATTCCTTTCTGCTTTTGATAGAGCACATTTGTCTCTCATATCCTTTTCCCCAAATTGCATTACCTTTGTTGAAATATGCTTCCTCAAGTGGCCCTCCGTGCTTCTCTCGGTATCTTTCCCTTCATCTGAATCCTTACCACCCCCTAATTCTGGGTTCCAAGAAAAGTGATTCTTAAATTGAGTCCAAAATCAAGATATGATGTTTGCTTTGTTCTAGGAAGCTTGGGAGCTCTGCACAGTTGGGAAAGATTGGTATCCAGTTCAAATGAACTGTATGAGATGGCTGGAAAGGGACACATTTTCTGTTCCACATATAAGTATCCAGCAGAAAGTCTCTCTGAATCTTTTCCCTTTCTCCTGAGCACTGTGGCGATGATAGACTTGAGTAGATGGGGACCAGGATACTCTGATTCAGTGAGTAGAGTTTGGGGTTGAGCTGAAAGTGAGGTAATGTGGTAATGTGGCTCTGGGCAGGTTAGCAGTTTTTGCCCCATTCCTGAGTTGGAAACAACAAATCCGTAAATTCAGGCTAATTGCCAACTCTCAGTACCCTATAGATATTATCCATTCTGACCTTGCTACTGATTTAATATTCATGACTCAGCAAACTTTGGTATGGGTCAGGGAGTGTTTACACTGCTTCTGGGAAGGTGCTTTTCTCCTCTCTCAGAATTGGGCCCTGTTACCAGTTTTCTTTTCTTCCTTTCTCTTTCTTTCTTTCTTTTTTTTGAGACAGGGTCTCCCTCTGTCATCCAGGCTGGAGTACAGTGGCATGATGTCTCACTCCAGCCTCTGCCTCCTGGGTTCAAGCGATTTTTGTGCCTCAGCCTCCCGAGTAGCTGGGATTACAGGCGTGCAACACCATACCTGGCTAATTTTTGTATTTTCAGTAGAGACGAGGTTTCGCCATGTTGGCCAGGCTGGTTTCTGACTCCTGACCTCAAGTGATCTGCCCACGTTGGCCTCCCAAAATGCTGGGATTACAGGCGTTGAGCCACCATGCCCTGCTGTCAGTTTTCTTAAAGGATAAAGTGTTAGATCTGGGATCTTAAGTTATTTTGTGGCTATCCCAACATTAAGTTTTTCAGAACTTACTCTTTTTTGTTGTTTTTTTCATGTCAGACTGGCATCCGTAACAAGGTTTGAGGGAGACATACCTCACACATGAGCTTGAAACCTCAGTCATCATGCTTATGACATACAAACTGATCTAATGTATTTTATTTAAGTTGTACTCTCCCAAATGAAGTATTCACTTTCCAGGGTGCAGTCATTCTACTCCAAACCTCAGCTGGATATCCTAATTCCCATTCCTTTCTTAATCAACCTGGCATCCTCAGCTTCAGTACTTGGTTTTTACTCAGACTGTTCCTACTCTTCTCCTAGAACCCAGCTGGATATCCTAATTCCCATTCCTTTCTTAATCAACCCGGCATCCTCAGCTTCAGTACTTGGTTTTTACTCAGACTGTTCCTACTCTTCTCCTAGAACCCCCTCCTTTGCTTTGGGAGTCCAGAAATAGAAGACAGCATGAAGATGGGGACTAATTTTACATCTCTTAATTTGAGGAAACCAAAGTACCTAGGAAACTGGGGCTCTCTCTTCCTCTGCTGACTTGGTGCCAGACTCCAGAAGCCAAAGCCAGGTTATGCTGTGACCACTGAATCAAGTCATCCTCTGGATCTAGGTGGCTTTCTAACATGTTCCACCTACCTGTTCTTGCCTTCTGCTTATTTTCACAGTGAGCATAGACTGCGCAGAACTTGGGGCTCACTTTCCACCACTGATACTATTGGAGAAAAAAAATAGTATGGGGTCAGTGGGTGGAATTTAGGAGCAGAGACAGGATTGGAATATGAAGTTGGGGACAGAGCTAGTTTTGGAGACTAATTGAAAGAAAAAGACCCTGGAAGCATAAGGGTTGAGTGACATTTGGTTGAACTGCTAGAGTGATGTGAGAGATTACTCCATTCTGAGCTTTGCATTTCTGCCTTGGAAGTCATGGTAGCTGGAAAAACTAGGATAATATTGCTACTCACCCTGGGGCCATCCCCTCATGGTCCAGGAGAATTGGATTACAGCCACAGGCATAGCCTTTGTGAATGTACCTAGAAGTAGGAATCTCTTTACTAAAGCAGTAGGTTAGTGATTCTCATCTCTGTTTTCCACTGCCTTCTGTCAGCTTAACTTCTGCCTTGATAAACTACTTCTAAGACTTGGAGATAGACATTTTGGGTAAAGAATTGGATAAAGTCAGCTGAAGAGGCTGGTCGGAATAGTTCTAGAAATCCAGATGACCCTTATAAAGGGGAAAAGAAGAGGGAATGGATAAAATATTAGTGGTTGTGGGAGAAGGGAGGACACTTGAGCAGGAGCTAAGGGAAGAACCCAAAGGGGAAGAGGGACCCAGGCAAGTAGAAGTAAAAGTGCCTCAGAAGACTTGAAAGGAGAACAGTAGGAGTGGGTATTATATCTGAATGAATATGTTCATAACTCAGGTTCATTTTTAGAAAGGAAAAATCTGAATGAAGAATAGGGGAAAAAAAAAAAACATTTCTGGAGAAGAGAATGTCAGAGAAAGAGAAAGCATAGGTAAAAAAAGGAGTCCAGGAAGTACCAGTACTAATTAAGGCCTTGGGCAGTAGTAAGGCTCTAAGAAAGAGCTGGGCCTCTGTAGCAAGACATATCCCTAAAGAAGAGAAAGGTGGCTTGTATGAACAACGAAATGCAGGCTTAGATTTTCCCATTGTGAGGAAATAGCAATCTGGTAAGTGTTTATGATTGATTAACTCTGTGAGGTGGGAGCTGTGCATTTGCCAAGGCATTTTTGGTGTTTTTTTCTCCTAAATTTAGCCTTTGTTCCTAGCAGCAAAGCTCATGAATAGTTCTTGTGTATCAGCCTTTTGAAACCTCTGATTCTTTTATTTTTGTTTTTTATTTGAGTTAGGGTCTTGCTCTGTTGCCTGAGCTGTGTGGAGTGCAATGGTATGATCACAACTCACTATAGCCTCAACCTCCCAGGCTCAAGTGATCCTCTCTTCTCAGCCTCCTAAATAGCTGGGACTACAGGCACAAGCCGTCATACCCTGCTAATTTTTAAATTTTTTGCAGAGATGAAGTCTTCCTGTGTTGTCTAGGCTCTCTAATTTTTTAAAAAAACATCTTTATTGAGGTGAAATTGATATACAGCAAAGTAGACATACTTAAAGTGTGCCATTTGTTAAGTTTTGATATATATTTAACTGAAACCATCACTACAATCAAAGGAATGAACATTTCTATCACTTCCAAAAGTCCTCCATCAACCGCTTATCTTCTTTCTGTCATTATACATTAAATCACTCTTCCTGATTTTCGATAGAAATGAAAAGGCAGTTCATTTCAGCTAAGAAAGGATAGTCTTTTCTACTTTTTTTTTGTTTTGAGACAGAGTTTTGCCCTGTTATCTAGGCTGGAGTGCGGTGGCATGATCTTGACTGACTGCAGCCTCTGCCTCCTGACTTCAAGTAATTCTCGGGCCTCAGCCACCCCGAATAGCTGAGGCATATGCCACCATGCCTGGCCAATTTTTTTCTCTTTTTTTTAAGTAGCTATGGGGTTTTGCTATGTTGGCCAGACTGGTCTCAAACTCCTGGCCTCAGCTGATCGGCCTGCCTTGGCCTCCCAGTGTTGGGATTACAGGCGTGAACTACTGCACTCAGCCAGAAAGGATACTCTTTTCAACAAAGGGTGCTGAATAATTGGATATCTATAGGTTAAAAAATGGTCTGGGCACAGTGGCTTATGCCTGTAGTTCCAGCATTCTTGGAGGCTAAGGTGGGTAGATTGCTTGAGGCCAGGAGTTCAAGACCACTCTGGGCAACATAGCAAAACCCTGTCTCTATTTCAAAAAATATTTAGGCCGGGTGAGGTGGCTCAAGCCTGTAATCCCAACATGTTGGGAGGCTGAGGTGGGCAGATCATGAGGTCAGGAGATCGCTGGGCACGGTGGCTCACGCTTGTAATCCCAGCACTTTGAGAGGCCAAGGTGGGTGCATCACAAGGTCAGGAGATTAAGACCATCTTGGCCAACATGGTGAAATCCCATCTCTACTAAAAATACAAAAAAATTAGCTGGGCATGGTGGCACATACCTATAGTCCCAGCCACTTGGGAGGCTGAGGCAGGAGAATTGCTTGAACCCAGGAGGCAGAGATTGCAGTGAGCCAAGATCGTACCACTGCAGTACAGCCTGGGCAAAAAAAATAATAAAAAAGATTAAAAAAAAAACGAGGTCAGGAAATTGAGACCATCCTGGCCAACATGGTGAAACCCTGTCTCTACTAAA
>PVKP010047545.1:0-14951 GCA_004027715.1 Plecturocebus donacophilus | reverse complement strand
TTTTTTTAAAAAAAAAAAAAAAAAAAAAAAAAAAGAAAAAACTGCTGTTGAACTAACCTTCACCCTTACACAAAATTAAGTCAACATGAATTACGGACTTAGGTGTAAAATGCAAAAAAAAATAAAAAATAAAATAAAATAAAATAAACCAACAAAGATCAAAAGAGACAAAGAAGGGCATTACATAATGGTAAAAGGATCAATGCAACAAGAAGAGCTAACGATCCTAAATATATATGCACCCAATACAGGAGCACCCAGATATATAAAGCAAGTTCTTAATGAGCTACAAAGAGACTTAGACTCCCACACAATAATAGTGGAAGACTTTAACACTCCACTGTCAATATTAGACAGAAAAATAACAAGGATATCCAGGACTTGAACTCAGATCTGGACCAAGAAAACCTAATAGACATATACAGAACTCTCCTCCTCAAATCCACAGAATATACATTCTTCTCAGCACCATATCACAACTACTCTAAAATAATTGGAAGTAAATCACTCCTCAGCAAATGCAAAAGAACAGAAATTATAACAAACAGTCTCTCAGACCACAGGGCAACCAAACTAGAACTCAGGATTGAGAAACTAACTCAGAACCACACAACTTCATGGAAACTGAACAACTGGCTCTGGAATGTTGACTGGATAAACAATTAAATGAAGGCATAAATAAAGATGTTCTTCGAAACCAACGAGAATGCAGACACAATGTACCAGAATCCTGGGACACATTTAAAGAAGTGTCTAGAGGAAAACTTACAGCAATAAATGCCCACATGAGAAGTGAGGAAAGATCTAAAATTGATACCCTATCATCAAAATTGAAAGAGCTAGAGAGTAAGATCAAAAAAATACAAAAGCTAGCATAAGACAAGAAATAACCAAGATCAGAACAGAACTGAAGGAGAGAGACACAAAAACCCTTAAAAAAAATCAACAAATCCAGGAGCTGGTTTTTTGAAAAGATCAACAAACTAGACAGACCGCTAGCCAGATTAATAAAAAAGAAAAGAGAGAAGAATCAAATAGATGCAATAAAAAACAATAAAGGGCATATCACCACCGTTTCCACAGAAATACAAACTACAATCAGAGCTTACTACAAACAACTCTATGCACACAAACCAGTAAACCTGGAAGAAATGGATAAATTCCTGGACACTTGCACCCTCCCACACCTAAACCAGGAAGAAGTCAAAACCCTGAATAGACCAATAACAAGGGCTGAAGTTGAGGCAGCAATTAATAGCCTATCAACCAAAAAAAGCCCAGGTCCAGATGGATTCACAGCCAAATTCTACCAGATATACAAAGAGGAGCTGGTACCACTCCTTCTGAAACTATTCCGAACAATCCAAAAAGAGGGGATCCTTCCCAAATCATTTTATGAGACGAACATCATCCTGATACCAAAACCTGACAGAGACTCAACAAAAAAAGGAAACTCCAGGTCAATATCCATGATAAACATAGATGCAAAAATCTTCAATAAAATACTGGCAAACAGAATCCAACAGTACATCAAAAAGCTTATCCATCATAATCAAGTAGGCTTCATCCCGGGAATGCAAGGCTGGTTCAACATATGCAAGTCTTTAAGTGTAATCTACCACATAAACAGAATCAAAGACAAACACCACATGATTATCTCAATAGATGCAGAGAAGGCCTTTGACAAAATTCAACAGCCCTTTATGCTAAAAACTCTCAATAAACTACATAACCATTGTATCTCAAAATAATAAAAGCTATTTATGACAAACCCACAGCCAATATCATACTGAATGGGCAAAAACTGGAAGCATTCCCTTTGAAATCTGGCACTAGACAAGGATGCCCTCTCTCACCACTCCTATTCAATATAGTACTGGAAGTTCTAGCCAGAGCAATCAGGCAAGAAAAAGAAATAAATGGTATTCAATTAGGAAAGGAAGAAGTCAAATTCTCTATTTACAGATAATATGATTGTTTATTTAGAAGACCCCATAGTCTCACCCCAAAATCTCCTTAAACTGATAAGCAAACTTCAGCAAAGTCTCAGGATACAAAATCATTGTACAGAAATCACAAGCCTTCTTATACACCAATAATAGACTTAAACAGAGCCAAATCAAGAACGAACTGTCATTCACAATTGCTATGAAGACAATAAAATGCGTAGGAATACAACTAACAAAGGATGTAAAGGACCTCTTCAAGGAGAACTACAAACCACTGCTCAATGAAATAAGAGAGGACACAAACAGATGGAAAAACATTCCATGCTCATAGTTAGGAAGACTCAATATTGGGGAAATGGCCAGACTGCCCAAAGTAATTTATAGATTCAGTGCTATCCCCATCAAGCTACCTATGACTCTCTTCACAGAACTAGAAAAAACGACCTTAAACTTCATATGGAACCAAAAGAGAGCCCACATAGCCAAGACAATTCTAAGCAAAAAGAACAAAGCTGGAGGCATCACGTTACCTGACTTCAAAGTATACTACAAGGCTACAGTAATCACAACAGCATGGTACCGGTACCAAAACAGAGATACTAGACCAATGGAACAGAACAGAGGCTTCATAGGCAAAGCCATACATCTACAACCATCTGATCTTTGACAAACCTGACAAAAACAAGCAATGGGAAAAGGATTCCCTGTTTAATAAATGGTGTTGAGAAAACTGTTTAGCCATGTGAAGAAAGCAGAAACTGGACCCCTTTCTGACACCTTACACTAAAATTAACTCCAGATGGATTAAAGACTTAGACATAAGGCCTACCACCATAAAAACCCTAAAAGAAAACCTAGGCAAAACCATCCAGGACATAGGTATAGGCAAGGACTTCATGACTAAAACACCAAAAGCATTGGCAACATAAGCCAAAATAGACAAATGAGATCTAATTAAACTCCAGAGCTTCTGTACAGCAAAAGAAACAATCATTAGAGTGAACCAGCAACCAAAAGAATGAGAAAAAATTTTTGCTATCTACCCATCTGACAAAAGGCTAATATCCAGAATCTACAAAGAACTAAAACAGATTTACAAGAAAAAAACAAACCCATTAAAAAATGGGTGAAGGTCATGAACAGACACTTTTCAAAAGAAGACATTTATGAGGCCAACAAATGATAAAACACTCATCATCACTGGTCATAAGAGAAATGCAAATCAAAACCACATTGAGATACCATCTCATGTCAGTTAGAATGGCGATCATTAAAAAATCTGGAGACAACAGATGCTGGAGAGGATGTGGAGAAACAGGAATGCTTTTACACTGTTGTGTTCTTCCCACTGTTGGTGGGAGTGTAAATTAGTTCATCCGTTGTGGAAGACAGTGTGGCGATTCCTCAAGGACCTAGAAATAGAAATTCCATTTGACCCAGCAATCCCATTACTGGATATATATCCAAAGGATTATAAATCATTCTGTTATAAAGACACATGCACATGTATGTTCACTGTGGCACTGTTTACAACAGCAAAGACCTGGAACCAACCCAAACGCCCATCGATGAGAGACTGGACAAGGAAAATGTGGCACATATACACCATGGAATACTATGCAGCCATAAAAAATGATGAGTTCGTGTCTCCTTTGTAGGGACATGGATGAATCTAGAAACCACCATTCTCAGCAAACTGACACAAGAACAGAAAAACAAACACCACATGTTCTCACTCACAGGCAGGTGTTGAACAATGATAACACATGGACACAGGGAGGGGAGCATCACATACTGGGGTCTGTTGTGGGGGAATAAGGGAAGGACAGTGGGGGGTGGGAAGGACAGTGGGGGGTAGGGAGGGTGGGAGGGATAACATGGAAAGAAATGCCAGATACAGGTGACAGGGGGATGGAGGCAACAAACCACATTGCCATGTATGTACCTATGTAACAATCCTGCATGTTCTGCACATGTACCCCAGAATCTAAAGTGCAATAAAATATATTTAAAAAAAAATACATGGTTTGCTGGGGTGTTACCTCCTTTTTTTGAAAGTTGCTCTCAAATATAGAAATGAAAAGCTTTTCTATTTCCTTATTTTTAATGTATAGATTTTTTTAAAGCTGTGGTATATACCACAAAACATAAACCATGCACTCCCAATTCAGACTGAAACATAAGCCCAAATTATGCATATTGCAACATGTCACTAAAAAATGCTTGTCAGAAATTATAATACATCAGCTAAAGAAAATTTAATTTCTTAAATTATTGTTAAAGCTTGAACTTTTTCTAAATAACTGAATTATCATTAAGTTTTCTGCATAACTTCAATATTACTTTTTCTTTTTTTAGAGAAAAAAAGTGCAATATTACTTTTTACTATTCCCTCTAAATTGTTTTATCTCTTAAAAGGAATAAAAAAGATAACATATTTATAAAATTAGCATCTGAAAGTGAAGAAAAAGAGCACAATTCTTTTTTACATGGAGTTCCAGTACTATGCATAAGATGTGTGTTACAGTTTACATTTCTTTCAGAAATATTAACTATTGCACTCTGGGCCATCCATCTATTTAGAGGTACAAGATACCATGAGATGCAAGACTTTGGCTTTCTGGACCAGACTTTTTCAACTAGTTACGGCTGGGATAGACCTCAGACCTCTGTTACTATTATATATCGGATAAATATTATGTGTCTTTTATTGGAATCACCCCTCCATCCCTCATACTGATCTTCTCCTTAGAGTACTAATTTCATTTACTAATGTTTTTATATTTTAGTTATTTTTCATGTATGCACATGGTGAAATTCAAGCCATACAGAAAAGTATGTTAGGCCTATTTTGTGTTGCTTTGAAGGAATATCCGAGACTGAGTAATTTATAAAGAAAAGAGGTGTAATTGGCTTGTGGTCCTGCAGGCTGTACAAGAAGTGTCGGGCCACATTGGCTTCTAGGGAGGCCTCAGGAAGCTTTTACTCATGGTGGAAGATGAACAAGGAGTAGGCTCATTACATGGCCAGGGCAGAAGTAAGAGAGAGGGGAGGGACCACACCCTTCTAAACAACCAGCTTTCCAGAGAACTCACTCATTACAACGAGGACAGCACCAAGCCATTCATGAGGGATCTACCCCCAGGATCCGCTACCTCCTACCAGGCCCACCTCCAACACAGGGGATTACGTCTCAACATGAGATTCTGGCCAACATGGTGAAACAAATCTGGCCAACATGGTGAAACCGTGTGTCTACTAAAAATAGAAAAATTAGCCGGGAGTAGGAGTGGGGTAGGGGTGGGTGGCTCATGACTGTAGTCTCAGCTACTTGGAAAGCTGAGGCATGAGAATTGCTTGCACCTGGGAGGTGGAAGTTGCAGTGAACTGAGATCGCAGCACTGCACTCTAGCCTGAGTAACAGAGCAAGACTCTGTTTCGAAAAAAAAAAATTCGTATAGGCAAGTTTATTATGTTTTCCTTTTATTTTCTGTGTTTGTATCTTGCTTGGAGAGCCCTTCTTTATGAGACTGAAAAAGTAAATTACCACTGAGTTTAAAAAGTAGAGTTAAAAGAGTATATTAAGTATATAATCACCCTTGTTATTAGATTATTTTATTTTTAATGTTTTTCAAATGCCCACTAAAAAAATCTTTGGTCCACCAAAAAAAAAAAAAAAAAAAAAAGAAACAACATGATAAATGGCAGCTACATTTGTTGGAAATCATATTAAAAAGATTAACCCAGAAAAAGGTAAGATACTACAGAAAAGTACATTTTAAATCTGTAAAGCAGTACGAATGTTATAATGATATATCGTGAATAAAACTGAGCATAATTAAATAACATAAAAAAAGTTTTCTGTATGAAGAAAGATATATGAAGGAAAAACAAGTTACTAATCTCAGGCGTGAAAAGATGTTTGAGCTAAGCTTCTTAGAATATAAGACCTCAATCTGAGTTTACACTAAAGCAAAGGAAATTATCTGCACAAATTCCATAGAAACAGTTTCCTTAGATGTCTAGGCATAATTTTGTGATGAAAACTACACTGAGAAAATTAAATGTATCCACCTAGATAATTCACAATTTGTAACCAAGTAAGATTATCTGAACATCCTTTGTAAACCAAATATTCACAATAGACACTTAATTCTTAAAGTAAGACATGTCTTTTCACTCAAATAGAATGATATTTTTATATAATGATGGTTTTATAATTATGAAGTTATATATATACACACAATTTTATTTGCCAATTTAAAAACCTTAAATAAAAGTTTAACTTCTGAAGGGCACATTTTAAACTAAATTATAAAGTTTAAACTAAACATCATATTGCTTGTTTTTGAAAGGGTTAAACTACTTTCACAAAAACGAAAAAATACCACACTTCAAAGGGGAAAACTGTGAGATGGTACCTTGCATTGAGTATTTCCACGAGGTTTCTAGTGTCCCACACAACATGATACCTTGTATCTTATATTCATCACTGGCCTGAAGCAATTTATTGGTTACTTTTTTAAACATATACTAAAATTAACCAGTTTCCTTAAGACACCAAATGGAACTTAACTACCAATCAAAATAATTTAATTATAGAGTTGAATAATTAAACTTAATTTTTCAAACAAATTAAGGTTCATAAATACCTTTTCTTGGCAAAAGTCTATGTCATTGGTGAACTGTCTTGCAAAATCTAATTTTCACCCACACGCCCTCTTCAACTACAGGCAATTTTGACAGAACTAGTTTATCTGTCAAAAATTATGAGAGTGATAACTTTTGAAGATCCATATTCAATGAAGCTTAGAAAATCATATTTTTAGGATGAAGGCAAACAAATGTAGACTATTTTTTTTAAGTACCTTGTGATGGCTGAAAAAATATTTCTGTTTCCTTTTTCTCCATATCTTCTTTATGTGGTTTATATCCTATAATGAAGTCTTCTTGAAACACATGAAGCAACTGTGTATTTGAGCCACACTACAAATATAAACAAAAATGAAGAGGTTTTATCTTTGAAATTCCCTATCTCCCAACTCCCATCCACCACCATCCCAATACTAATGCAGAAGAAATATATCTAACAATTTCTATTCTTTATCTACTATTAATTAGAAAGAAAAAAGCAACAGAAAAAAAATCATTAAAACTATCCTAGCTGGGTGTGGTGGCTCACATCTGTAATCCCAGCACTTTGGGAGGCCAAGGTGGGTGGATCATGAGGTCAAGAGTTCAAGATCAGCTTGGCCAAGACAGTGAAACCCCGGCTCTACTAAAAATACAAAAAAAAAATTAGCTGGGTGTGGTGGCATGTGCCTGTAATCCCAGCTGCTACTTGGAAGGCTGAGGCAGGGAAATCACTTGAACCCAGGAGGCAGAGATTGCAGTGAGCCCAGACTGTGCCACTGCACTCCAGCCTGGCAACAGAGCAAGATTCCGCCTCAAGAAAAAAAAACTGTCCTGATCAGAGAAAAATTACTTTCAAAGATATCAAAGAAGTGTTAGTAAAAACAAATCAAATCAAATCAACAGGTTTGCTTCTCAAAAAAAAAAAAAAAAGAAAGAAAGAAAGAAAAGAAAGCTACAAAAACCCAAATTTAAAGAACAAGTAAGCAACCTTCATCACTTTGAGTCTGAAAGCATCACATTCACAACTGGCTGGGGAGAGCTGCATTAACTATGTAAGACACACTAGACTACTATACAATTCATAGTTTTTTCAATTCCACTGGAGAACTAAAAAACAAAACAAAACACAGAAAGCTCCTTAAAGTATCCCAAGCGTTCTGTCTAGTGAGAATTATGAGGGATCCTGCAACAGCCAGTGGGATGATACATCTCTATAGAACTAAACTTACACATAATTAACTAGAACCAATCGAAGAACAAATGAAACATCACTATCAACTCCTATGCTCCATGACCATGTTTTAAGACTATCACAAACATATGTCTACTTAGAACCTTAACATGAACTGAAATTCAAGGAAAGGCTAGATCCAAACAAAAGCTTATTATGGAAGTGTGTTAAGACAATTAGATGGCTGCCCCAGAGATTTTGAGAAAGGGAAGTAGCTATGATTATCTTGGCATTAGAGGAGGAGTCTATAATCTTATAAAATAAAGGAAAACCTGCCTCTTTACGTAACAGAAATAAATAAAAGCATTATATTAAGTTAGGTCATATAATTTTTGAAAGTTATAGAATATGACATGTTTCTCTGGGTAGAAACATTAAAAATCTCTTCACATTCATTGTCTAGAAGGTCACCTCCCCAAGGGACAAAGAATAGATAAAAGAAAAGAGAAGGGTGATGTCTTCATGAATACAGAACTCATACAACACATTGGGAACAAATCTAGAAAGAATTTTAAACTGTCATTTATTATTGCTTGCAGTTTACCAGCCTTTGTGTTAAAAAATAGCCACGAGAAGCAGGGGGAAAATGTTGAAAAAATACGAAGTAAAATGACTACTTTGTGAGAGCAGACTATATTAACAGCCCATGGTAAGGAATGCAAATGAGGCTAAAGTAGGGAATGAATTTAACATCCAATCGATTAAAAATTAAGTTATCTATAGAAAAGAAGCAAACCCATTCTTCTTCTACAGCCCTATGGAGTAGAAAAAAGAAATCACAGGTTGAATCTGAAGAAGGTACAGCACTGGGGATCAAAAAGTTAAGCATTTCCCAGGAGGTATTAGCAATATGAGTCTGGCAGCCCCAGTTTTGCTATCAAGAGATGATGTGGTAATTTATCTATATTAGCAGAAATGATTACATTTTCCCCAAGAGAAAGTGTAAGACACCAAAGAAAAATTATGATATAACTCTATACTTTTATCCATAGTTGGATCTTTCTTCATTTCCTTGTTTAAAACTACTGGTAGCTTCCTTACCAAACTATTC
Organism: Plecturocebus donacophilus; assembly: GCA_004027715.1. Lineage (NCBI taxonomy): Eukaryota > Metazoa > Chordata > Mammalia > Primates > Pitheciidae > Plecturocebus > Plecturocebus donacophilus. The sequence continues at coordinate 6,085 of PVKP010047545.1, read as the reverse complement.
CTTTTTTATTTGAAATGAATGCTAGTTCTATCCCTTAGACCATCAACATAGTCCTAAAGAAACAAATATCCTGAGGGCTAAAATGGGTTTTACACCTCCCTGTAGGGAGAAGGGTTCTCCTTCTTTCCTAGGTACTAGCTAGGGAAGAATACAGACTACACAAAGGACCTGTGATAAAAAAATAAATGTCCACTCTGATCTGACTTTCATCTGCATTTTTAAAGACCTCATACAACTACCCAAAATGGGGCCTAACAAGGCAAATACTCTGAAGCTGAGGTTACCCTCTACTGAGTTGAAAAGCGTAATAATATAAAATGAGAAAGCACAACCCAAACCTCTATACAGCTGCACTGTATTTTCTCTCAGCATTTCAAGATCAGGGTCATGGTTTCTCAAACTGAATCAAATTTCCTTTAAGCAGGAAATAAAGTTAAAAATACAATTCAACTGGAGAAAAATAATTCCTTTTTAAAAAATTTTTATTTCAATACCTTTTGGGGTACAAGTGGTTTTTTGTTACATAGGTGAACTATATAGTAGTGAATTCTGAGATTTTAGTGCACCCATCACCCACGTAGTGTACACGGTACCTAATAGGTTGTTTAATCTCTAGTCCAATTTCCACTCTCCCCCTTCTGAGTCTCTAAAGTTTACTTTATTGTTCTGTATACTTTTGCGTACTCATAGCTTAGCTCCCACTTATAAGTGACAACATATGGTTCTTGGTTTTCCAAGGAGAAAAATAATCCCTATATTATTAACAGATTTTCACTAGGAGAATCAACAGAAGTTGTCTGCATTTAATATCAAACAAGAACATTATTCTGAGAATGACATGTATCATATACATATAAAACACCATGGGATAAAGTATAAAAATATCACTAATTCATAAGCATGTTTTTACTTGGTTGGTTATTGCATCGAGTTCAATAATGCAGCCAGGTCGAGCAGTAGACTGTTGGCTCACAATATTAAACACTTCTCCAATAAGTTTCTGTAAATAAAAAACACAAAATGTTAATGCCCAACAACTTATGAATCTACTATCAATATGATACAGCATCTTGGACATTTAAGGCCCCCTCTAAATATTCACTGATTGGCAATGGAACTTAATACATTCAAAGAAATATTTCAACTTTCTATATTCATTCTCAAGTTTAAAGTTAACAAAGCAGAGATAAAACTTTACAGTGTTTACAAAAATAGTATATAACATCAAGGCATCATATCTTCTTCATTTTTGCAACCTGAAACCCCAAGACAGACATGGCTGAAGACCCAGCTCAATGTCTGAGTGGTCTGCAGATGTGCAATGCCATTTAAAACTACAACCCTGCTAAACTGAAGGTAAGGGCAATGGTTGAGAAGAAGTGAGACTCTTGTGTCTTGAGATGAGGATGTATGAATTAACACATGAAGCCTAACTTTGGATCCCCAAAGCCCCAAAACTTTCTGCTAAAAAGAACAGTCCTCACCCACATTCCAAGCAGCTTTCTCTTGCCTAAAAACCTTTCAGTAACTTTATCTGAGAGAGCTGCCTCAGAAAGGGATGCCCATTCTCCTCAGCACCCACCTCCACCTCTTTTCACTACCTCAAGGCCAATAAGAGGGGTTACAGGCTAGATATAAGCACAAAGTCAAGGAGAAAACAGCATATACACAGGAGTTATAGGACCTTTCTTATTTGTATCAGTAGGATTTCAGAGCGCATGTAAGAAAACTGAATCTAGGGTTAATAGATAAAAAGAAAAATATATGTAGTTAGGTAGGGCTGAATTTATTGATATGGGCATATTCACCCAAGATTCATGATTTAAAGTGTTAGCTCAGACACCTAGAAACGGTGTTAACAGGGCAGGGTGCAGTGGCTCATGCCTGTAATCCCAGCACTTTGGGACACCGAGGCATGTGGATCACCTGAGGTCAGCAGTTTGAGACCAGCCTGGCCAATATGGTGAAACGCCATCTCTACTAAAAATACAAAAATTAGCCAGGAGTGGTAGAAGGAACCTGTAATCCCAGCTACTGGGGAGGGTGAGGCAGGAGAATCACCTGAACCTGGGAGGCAGAGGTTGCAGTGAGAAGAGATCGGGCCGCTGCACTCCAGCCTGGGTAACAGAGTGAGACTCCCCCATCTCAAAAACAATTAAGAAAAGAAATGGTGTTAACAGTCTGCTGGGTTTGTTCATTGAAATCCAGACTCAACTGTGGTCTATAGTTGGTGAGGCAAAAACATTGAAATTTTTCTAGCACACAACAAAGCTTTGCCACTCAAAGTGTAGTCAATGGACAGCAGCGACAGGAAGCTTTTTATGAATGCATACTTACTCCCTGTAAGTAAGATATCTGTATTTTAACAAGACTTCCACAGGATTCATGTGTATACTAAAGTTTAAGAAATACTGCTGTAGATCACTGATTCTTAATCTTGGCCGCACACTGAATCACCTGGAGAACTTGCTTAGGTCCCACTCACAGACACTGAGGTGCTTCCAATATGCAGCCAAGGTTGAGATTCCCTCACAGGAACAAATATGCATTCTAGCTAAGGATTTGCTTTCCCTGCCCATAACTCTCTGCCAGCACTATAACTAACAGACTTACTGAACATTACCATTACAGAATTCTACAGAATCCTACTCAACATCATCTCCAACCAAGGAACTCATTTTATAGTGGAAGATACTACTGGAATTAGAATGAAGTAAGTGAAGCCTTTACCCTGGGGGCAAAATTTAAAAGAGTGCCCAAAAATTTAATATTCAAGAAAAACAATATTTTAATGTAATGTTTTTCAAAAATCAAAATTAATGTAAACAATTCATAACGAGCAAAATATCAAACATTTAAATACAGGACCCAATAGTGTCTTAATGAGCTATACTGATGCCATTACTGTGCATCAAAACTGCACATACGTGTTTTGATGTTTGATTTTTTTTTTTTTTGAGACGGAGTCTTGCTCTGTCACTAGGCTAGAATGCAGTGGCGCAACCTCCACCTCCTGAGTTCAAGCAATTCTCCTGCCTCAGCCTTCCAAGTAGCTGGGACCACAGGCACGTGCCACCATCCCCAGCTAATTTTTGTATTTTTAGTAAAGACAGGGTTTTACCACGTTGGCCAGGATGGTCTTGATCTCCTGACCTCATGATCCACCTGCCTTGGCCTCCCAAGGTGCTAGGATTACAGGCGTGAGCCACTGTGCCTGGTCATATTTTTTTAATGGTCAACGTTTTTCTTTTCTTTTTTCAGTGTCTGGCTCTATTGACCTCCAGCTCCTGGGCTCAAGTGGTCCTCCTACCTCAGCTCCACAAGTAGCTAGGACTACAGGTGCAAGCAACATGCCTGACAATTTTTTGTATTTTTTTTGTAGAGACAGGGTCTTGCTATGTTGCTCAGGCTGGTGTCAAACTCTCGGCCTCAAACACCTCAGCCTCTGAAAGTACTGGGATTACAGGCATAAGCCACCGCACCTGGATGTAGTTAACTTTTTTCCAGAACATTAAAGTAGTTGAAAAATGCTAAAAAATTGAAAAGTAGGTGTATTAGTTTACATTTATTTATACCAGAAATTGGATTAATTATAATTTTATTTTTCTGGCTTTAATGGAAACAAACACATTAATAATATTTTCAGAATCTCATTCTTTGCTTATCTGGTTTTGACAAAGTCTCTCCTTTTTTTTTTTTTTTTTTTTTTTGAGATGCAGTTTCACTCTTGTTGCCCAGGCTGGAGTGCAACAGCGCGATCTCAGCTCACTGCAACCTTCGCCGCCCAAGTTCAAGTGATTCTCCTGTGTTAGCCTCCCAAGTAGTTGGGTCTACAGGCATCTGCCACCACACCTGGCTAATTTTTTAATTTTTAGTAGAGACAGGGTTTCACCATGTTGGCCAGGCTGGTGTCAAACTCCTGACCTCAGGTGATCCACCCACCTTGGCTTCTCAAAGTGCTAGGATTACAGGTATAAGCCACCGCACCCAGCCCTTAATTACATTTTAAGGGCCTCATTCTAAGTCCTATGTTGAGAACAGACTTTGAGATAGCAGAGCAAAATCATAAAGAAAGCAATATAAATTTTTTCACAATCTAACCTCTCACTTCCTACCCAGTCTCAGCGATTTCCAACAGCCATTCGCATTCTATGCTATGGCTTAGTAAACTACTTACAGTTTACTATGCACATTCTTATACCTCTGTGCATTTTTAGTTGCTGTTGTCTCTACCTGAAATATTCTTTTCCTCCTTCACTTTCACGTCTTACCCATTCAGAGAGTCTCATCTCAGTTACCTCCACCAGAAATTCTTTCCTAACCACCACAGTCTGAATTAACTGTTGCTTCTAAATATAAGAAAAGCCATCTTAGCTGACAGCATTGGACAGAGAGAGGATAAATCACTCAGCAAGGTCAGTTAACCCAGAGAAATTTTTAAAATAATATGTATACTTAAAACCTTTATTTTAAACATAAACATATACAAATAACCGGTATTTTGGTATTGAGTAAGACCTTTGAGTATGGGCTTGCTAATGGGGATTACAGGTCTTTCTTGCGTAGGTCACTTCTGTAAGGCCCTTTCTGTATTTTTCAGTTCTTTAAACGGGAACAGGTTGGGCACTGTGGCTCATGCCTGTAATCCCAGCACTTTGGGAGGCTGAGGTGGGTGGATCACCTGAGGTCAAAAGTTCAACACCAGCCTGGCCAACAAGGTGAAACCCCGTATCTATTAAAAATACAAAAAGTAGCTGGGTGTGGTGGTGGGCACTTGTAATCCCAGCTATTTGGGAGGCTAAGGCAGGAGCATCACTTGAACCCAGGAGGCAGAGTTTGCAGTGAGCTGGGATTGTACCACTACACTCCAGCTTGGATGACAGAGCGAGACTTGGACTCAAAATAAATAAATAAATACATATATACATATATAAATGGGAGTAAAACCATAAAGACACCTACAAAGCAATGTGAATGCAGTTTTTCTCAATTCCCTCCTGAATCTTTTACAGTTGTTTTGACCACGCCCAAAGAATGGTTTTTAGCAAAATTGCTTCCAAAGCATTTATTTATTTATTTATTTTAGAAAAAGAGAGAAAAGGAGAAAGAAAGAAACAGCAAAAGAAAGAAAAAAAGAATGAAAGAGAGAAAGAAAGAGGACGAGAAAGAGGGAGAGAGAATGGGATTCTTGTTTTATTGCCCAGGCTAGAATGCAGTCTAAAAATGGGTACTAAAAACCTCTTTTATGCCAATAATTGTGCTTAACAATAGAGACAGGAAGGAATAGGGGATGAAAATAAGAAATAAACAGCCAACCAATATTTTATTTAAACCTGTGAAATGCTATGCAATTGCTGAGGAGTGATTTACTTCCAATTATGTGGTCACTTTTAAAATAGGTATAATGTGATACTGAGAAAAATGTATGTTTTGTGAATTTGGCGAGGAGAGTTCTGTAAATATTTGTTAAGTCTAGTTGTTCCAGGTCTAAGTTCAAGTCCTGGATATCCTTGTTAATTTTCTATCTCGTTGATCTGTCTAATATTGACATTGTAATGTTAAAGAACCCCAAGACACATAATCGTCAGATTCACCAGGGTTGAAATGAAGGAAAAAATGCTAAGGGCAGCCAGAGAGAAGGGTCAGGTTACCCACAAAGGGAAGCCCATCAGACTCACAGCAGATCTCTCAGCAGAAACCCTACAAGCCAGAAGAGAGTGGGGGCCAACATTCAATATCCTTAAAGAAAAAAACTTTCAACCTAGAATTTCACATCCGGCCAAACTAAGCTTCCTAAGCGAAGGAAAAATAAAAATTTTTTGCGAACAAACAAGTACTCAGATTACATCACCACCAGGCCTGCTTTATAAGAGCTTCTGAAAGAAACACTACACATGGACGGGAACAACCAGTATCAGCCATTCCAAAAACATACTAAAAGGTAAAGAGCATCACCATAATGAAGAATCTACATCAACTAATGGGCAAAACAGCCAGCTAGCATTACCAGAAGCTGCAATTTTCGTCTCTGATAAAACAGACTTTAAAACAACAAAGAACACAAGAAACAAAGAGGGACATTACA
>PVKP010047544.1:0-14972 GCA_004027715.1 Plecturocebus donacophilus | reverse complement strand
AGCGCCTGTACGCGGCCTCCGACATGCTACAACTGGAGTATGTGCGGGAAGCTTGTGCCTCCTTCTTAGCCCGACGTCTGGAGCTGACCAACTGCACTGCCATCCTCAAGTTTGCAGACGCATTCGGCCATCGCAAGCTGCGATCTCAGGCCCAGTCCTATATAGCTCACAACTTCAAGCAGCTCAGTCACATGGGTTCGATTCGGGAGGAGACTCTAGCAGATCTGACCCTGGCCCAGCTGCTGGCTGTTCTGCGCCTGGATAGTCTGGACATAGAGAGTGAGCGGACTGTATGCCATGTAGCTGTGCAGTGGCTGGAGGCTGCTCCCAAAGAGCGGGGTCCCAGTGCTGCAGAAGTCTTCAAGTGCGTGCGCTGGATGCACTTCACTGAAGAAGATCAGGACTACTTAGAAGGGCTGCTGACCAAGCCCATAGTGAAGAAGTACTGCCTGGACGTTATTGAAGGGGCCCTGCAGATGCGCTATGGTGACCTGTTGTACAAGTCTCTGGTGCCAGTGCCAAACAGCAGCAGCAGCAGCAGTAGCAGCAGCAACTCTGTTGTACCTGCAGCAGAAAATCCACCTCAGAGACTGGGTATGTGTGCCAAAGAGATGCTGATCTTCTTTGGACACCCCAGAGATCCCTTTCTTTGCTGTGATCCGTACTCGGGGGACCTTTACAAAGTGCCCTCACCTTTGACCTGTCTTGCTCACACTAGGACTGTCACTACCTTAGCTGTCTGTATCTCTCCAGAGCACGACATCTACCTAGCTGCCCAGCCCAGGACAGACCTCTGGGTGTATAAACCAGGTCAGAATAGTTGGCACCAACTTGCAGATCGCATGCTGTGTCGTGAGGGCATGGATGTAGCATACCTCAATGGCTACATTTACATTTTGGGGGGGCGAGACCCTATTACTGGAGTTAAATTGAAGGAAGTAGAGTGCTACAATGTTAAGAGAAACCAGTGGGCATTGGTGGCTCCACTGCCGCATTCTTTTTTATCCTTTGACCTATTGGTAATTCGGGACTATCTCTATGCTCTCAATAGTAAGCGCATGTTCTGTTATGATCCTAGCCATAATATGTGGCTGAAGTGCGTTTCTCTGAAGCGCAATGACTTTCAGGAAGCATGTGTCTTCAATGAGGAGATCTATTGTATCTGTGACATCCCAGTCATGAAGGTCTACAACCCAGTTAGGGCAGAATGGAGACAAATGAATAATATTCCCTTGGTGTCAGAGACCAATAACTACCGGATTATCAAGCATGGCCAAAAATTGTTGCTTGTCACCTCTCGCACCCCACAATGGAAAAAGAACCGAGTGACTGTGTATGAATATGATATTGGGGGAGACCAATGGATTAATATAGGTACCACATTAGGCCTCTTGCAGTTTGATTCTAACTTTTTTTGCCTCTCTGCTCGTGTTTATCCTTCCTGCCTTGAACCTGGTCAGAGTTTCCTCACTGAAGAAGAAGAAATACCAAGTGAATCTAGCACTGAATGGGACTTAGGTGGATTCAGTGAGCCAGAGTCTGAGTCAGGAAGTTCAAGTTCTATCTCTGATGATGATTTTTGGGTGCGTGTAGCACCTCAGTGAAATGCACAGGATCAGCAGGGTTTGTTGTATCTAAATTGAAACACTTAGTTGTTTTTACTGTTTTGGAATATATCTTAAATATCCTTTTTGTTCCCAAAGGGAAGGAAAAGTTGATTAACTGGTTTGGTTTAGAAAAAGTAATGTTTGAAATATGAAGGTAATTTAATGTTACAAATTTTAACACTCAAATCAACCTCTTAATTTTCTGTGCTAAGAATCCAGTATTTATTTATTTAATATGTTTATGTTTCATAAAAATAATTTAGGCTTTTGATAAATTTTACATTTTGTTTATTGCCACAAGCACTGTGGCAGTAACTTTTGAATTTTAATTTTTATAATAGAAAAAGGATTAGGAATTGCTAGGCAGTGTTTTGAAAGCATATCTTTTTCTTCAGAACAATGTGGATTTCTAAAATGGTTAACCTAAGGGGTCTTTATAAAATATGTTATAAGTTAAACATAGTTTTGGAAGTTTTAGTTTTGTTTTCTTCTATGAAGAAAAAAGTGCAGGCCGGGCGCAGTGGCTCACGCCTGTAATCCTAGCACTTTGGGAGGCCAAGGCAGGTGGATCACTTGAGGTCAGCAGTTCAAGACCAGCCTGGCCAATATGGTGAAACCCTGTCTCTACTAAAAATACAAAAAAAAAGAATTAGCCAGGCGTGATGGCGTGTGCCTGTAATCCTAGCTACTTGGGAGGCTGAGGCAGGAGAATTTCTGGAACCTGGGAGATGGGGGCTGCAGTGAGCCAAGACTGGGCCACTGCACTTCAGCCTGGGCGACAGAGCAAGACTCTGTCTCAAAAAAAAAAAGCATATGTGTATTAGGGTAACTAAATGGTGACTTCATTTATAATAATACAGAGAATAACTATAAGCTCATTGACAGTAAAGACAAACAAACCAGGATTCCCACTGTTTGAAAAGAAGTTTCATTGTAATTTTGGAATTTAGAATGTATGTTTGCAAAGTGACCAATTTTCATCCAAAAATTATATTCTAGTTGTGTCACCAAATCATCTAAAAACTTTAAAAAAGAAGTAACTTGCTTTGTAGGTTTGTATTGTTGCTCTAAACCTGATACATGCTTCATTGAATCAGAGGAATAATCCTCTTTTCCACTGAACATGTGTAAATTTCACTGGATTGTATAAATTTTTATCTGTTGCCTTAAAAAATTATGTGATTCTCAATATGTTTTAGCTGCACAGTTTTGGTGTTCATCTTAGAGAATTCTACAGCAGAAGTGATATTTCTTTACTGTTTTGTGAAGTAATACTGATTTTGAAACTATATATAATCTAAAAACAGTACTTCGTTGATATCAGTAGTCATTGTGTTAACTATAAAGTCAAGTGCCAGCAAAGACCTTTAAAACTGTAAAGTTGTGTATAGAACTGTTTTGTGTAGCATGGAAATATTCTGTCAGCTTTTTAAAGTCACTAAGTGTTCTTGATTATCAGGTTGAAGGTATTTTTGTATTACAGGTTGACAGTTTCTGGCTATAGTGGCTCATCCCTATAATCCTAGCAATTCAGGGGGCCGAAGTGGGAGGATTGCTTCAGTCCAGGAGTTTGAGACCAGCCTGGGCAACACAGCAGGACCCCATCTCTACAAAAGTAAAAAACTATATCTGGCCGTGGTGGCCCAACTCTGTAGTCCCAGCTGACTTGGAAGGATCACTTGAATGTAGGATCACTTGAGTCTAGGAGTTCGGGGCTGCAGTGAGCTATGATCTGCAGCTATAATCATAGCTCTCTGCAGCTATGATCATAGTTCACTGCAGCTAGCAGCTGTGATCATGCCTCTGCACTCCAGCCTGGGCAACAGAACGAGACATCTTTTAGAAAAACAAAGTTGATAGTTAAAGAACATAAGTGGATGATGGCATATGAGGCCACTAGTGAAAGTATGTTTTCTCTAAAATATTTCTCTAATAGTGATATAAATGACTATTTTATTATGATGTTTGTATGTGTTTTGTATTTCTCTGTAAACCATGCTTCAGTGTTTGTTTTTCTGTGATCGTATTGTAAGAGAAAGTCCAGGAACAGAGACTAAATCCCACAAAACTGACATTGTTAAACATACTAAAACAAAAGTACTCAATCTCTTGAAGATTTAATATATAATGGTTGACATGATATATGTACATGATAAATGACCAGATGCTTATGGTCTACATTTTCCCTTATGCTGTTAGTATTACCTTCCTTCGCCTTTGTTCATTAACAAACTAATTCCTCTTCGGTGTTTATTTTCTACTGACAGAATGCTAACATTTCTTACACCCTGGCAGAAGGGAGAGAAATGTGCTTTGGGGTGGGTAACTAAATTTTTGAGTGAAATATCATAAGATGAAAATGGAAAGAGGGAGACACAAAATGAATCATAACAAAAAACAATTGGTTTTTTTTAGCCATTTTAATTGGCTCTTTAAATAGTCTACAAGACATTCATGTTTAACATTACTTTTAGTGAAATGAAATGTGCTATACTAGTATATGCTTTAAAAGGGAAATGTGCTTTAGTGGCTTAAGGCTAAATTTTGGTCATTTAACATCAGGGATGTTATAAGTATTGCACTTAATACATGCCTATTTCTCATCAGTGTTATTTTTCGGGGCAGCATTTTCTTCACTATTATCTTGTTGATTGCTTTTTGTTCTCTGAGGTTGAAACATGACAGTGCTTATCTCAGCCAGATTACTCACCTGCAGAATTAAGGAAAGCAATTTATGTATGAAAGAAATTCTCAAATTTGTCATTCTCAACCTTTGAATTAAATCTTAGACTAAATAATAATATATCATGGGAAGGATTTTGGTTTTGTGATATTTTTGTGAATTAAGGAATAGATGTTAACCATTATTTTATAGAAAAGTGATTTGTATGTGGCTAATTACAAATAAAACTGGTACCAGAACTTATGCTTCCTGATTATTTAGTTCAGTGATTCCACTAAATGTATAAAACTTTTGCATGTGCAGTGAATCAGGGGTCCCCAGCCCTGAGGCTGCGGATCCATACCTGTCGGTGATCTGCTAGGAACTGGGCTCACACAGGGAGCTGCAGGCAAATGAGCACTGGCTCTCCCTCCTATTAGATCAGCAGTGGCATTAGATTCTCATAGGATCCTGCACTCTATTGTGAACTGTGTGTGCAGAGGATCTATGTCGCATGTTCCCTAATGAGAATCTAATTAATGCCTGATGATCTGAGGTGGACCGGTTTCATCCTGAAACTATCCCCATACCCTTAGTCATGGAAACTCGTCCCTGGTGCTAAAAAGGTTGGGGATCACTGCAGTGAATGATACAACTAGCAGTGCTGAAATCCCTTCTTGACGAGAAAACTTACTTATCTAGTTTTCTGATTAATCCACACATCTTTTAGCAATTCTTAATACAATGTCATTTGTAGGATTACCATCTGTAAGATTTAGAATGACATTAATTATCTTTTGTATTTATGTCCCTGTAGTCTGAAAAGCTGAGAACCCAAATTATTGCAAATTCTTTTAAATACAAATGATAAGTAGTATTAGGGTTTTCAAAAGGATAAAATAGAAACAAATTTAGCCACTAACTTGTCTAAATATGGATTAAAGATTAAAATTAAGTTATAATAGCTCTTTTTCATTTTTAATTGAGCAGGGATTTTTTTTAAATTTCTGTATCTTGCTGAGAATCTGAGGAAAGCTTTTTATCCATTCCCAAGCAAAAGGCACATAATTTATAATTTCAAGGATGTTTCACATTTCTGAAGCTTATCAGACCCAAAGTAAGAGCACTTGTAATAGGATCTCTCTTGCCATACCTGCTTAAAAAACTTCAACATCCCTTTCATTATTTTAAATAATCTGGGTTTTTTTGTTGTTGTTTTTAATAGAGATAGGGTCTTTATTAGTCTGTTCTCACAGTGCTAATAAAGGCATACCCAAGACTGGGTAATTTATAAGGAAAAGCAGGTTTAATGGACTCACGGTTCCAGGTGGCTGGGGAGGTCTCACAATCATGGTGGAAGGCAAAAGAGGAGCAAAGTCACATCTTACAGACCAGGAAAGGTGACTCACACCTGTAATCCCAGCACTTTGGGTGGCCAAGGTAGGCGGATCACCTGAGATCAGGAGTTCAAGATCAGCCTGGCCAACATGGCAAAACCCTGTTTCTACTTGAAAAATACAAAAATTAGCTAGGCATGGTGACAGGCACCTGTAGTCCCAGCTACTTTGGAGGCTGAGGCAGGAGAATCACTTGAATCCAGGAGGCAGAGGTTGCAGTGAGTCGAGATCATACCACTGCACTCCAGCCTGGGCAACAGAGTGAGACTCCATCTCAAAAAAAAAAAAAAAGGTCACACCTTTCACAGCAGCAAGCAAGAGAAAGCATTGCAGGGGAACTCCCCTTTATAAAACCGTCAGATCTCATGAGACTTATTCACTCATGATTCAATTACCTCCCACTGAGCCCCTCCCATGACGTGTGAGAATTTCGGGATCTACAATTCAAGATTTGGGTGGAGACACAGACAAACCATATTAGAGTCTCATTATGTTGCCTAGGCTGGAGTGCAGTGGCACAATCATAGCTCACTGTAAACTTGAACTCCTGGGCTCAAGTTTTATTCTCCTGCCTCAGCCTCCCAAAGTGCTGGGATTACATGTATAAGCCACCACGTCCAGCCTTATCCCAACTAAGGCTTTATTATTTAGTTACCTATTTTTATTGAGATAGTATCTTGCTCTGTTTCCCAGGCTGGAATGAGGTGGTGCGATCTCAGCTCACTGCACACTCCACCTCCCGGGTTCAAGTGATTTTCCTGCTTCAGCCTCCTGAGTAGCTGGGATTACAGGTGCTCGCCACTACACCCAGCTCATTTTTGTATTTTTAGTAGAGATGGGGTTTCACCATGTTGGCCAGGCTGGTCTCTTTGAACCATGTGAAGTCTTCCACGGCTACATCCCAAGTCTGCATTAAGATTTCAGAGGCCAGCTTTCCCCAGAGTACTCCCCAGAGTGAACTTACAGCATTTCTCAGGCAGAAACAGAATCAACTGTAAATACGTATGAAGATCCAGCAACTACAAGGCAAATCTAGTCAACCAGGGATAGTAGGATACTGTTTGACTACCTGGTGGACCAGCATGGCTTTAGGCAGGAATATTTAGGTATGCTGTACAGATAAGCAAAATTCCAATATGAATGTGAGAATTACTCAGGAGCAGTAGAATATATATATTTTTAGAGTGTTGATGAATTATTAATTTACAGATTAGCTGTGTTTTGCTTCACTTGCAAGTGCATTGAAAGTTCCAGCAACAGATAGATAATAATTCTGTGAGTTCTCCACTCCAGTCTCTTCAGCAGAGAACATGACTCATTCACCTGTCTCTGTTTTCTTCAGTCACCCCAAAGATCACAATAATATTGTTAATCTCTTCCTTTACCAACCACAGTATCTTAATGCAATTCAGACAATGTGTCCACATATTCCTCACTATTTGACTACAGCAGTTATAACAAACAAGGCTGTTCGAAAACTTCAGCAGGTGTGCTAAAAGATCTAGTCAGTTATTCAACAGGAGTTTTACACATATAAAGACCCAATTACAGAATTTGTGGAATGCTTATGTGTTAACTTTGACTTTGATGGGGCTCAGAAAAAGCTGAGGGAATGTGAATCAGTGTTTGTGAGTGACTTCTTGGTGGCTTGTCTTGAGGATTTCACTGAAAATACCCATCTCTTCATATTTGAGATTTTCCGTTACAGCTACCAGTATATCAGCATTAACATATTGGCAGATAAACTGAACATGACTCCAGAAGAACTGAAAGGTGGGCTGTAAATTTGATTAGACATGCAAGACTGGATGCCTAGATTGATTCTAAATTAGGTCATGTGGTTATGGGTAATAATGCAGTCTCACCCTATCAGCAAGTGATTGAAAAGACCAAAAACCTTTCTTTTAGAAGCCAGATGTATATTGAGAAGAAAATCAGAATAGCAGGTCACAGGCTTCTAACTGGGTAACTCAAGAGTCTGCCTTCTGCTGAAGAACTGTAAAGATGAAAATACTATAGGCCAGGCGCAGTGACTCACACCTGTAATCCCAGCACTTTGGGAGACCAAGGCAGATGGATCACCTGAGGTCAGGAGTTCAAGACCAGGCTGGCCAACATGGTGAAACCCCGTCTCTACTAAAAATACAAAAATTAGCTGGGCGTGGTGGTGGGTGCCTGTAATCTCAGCTACTCAGGAGGCAGAGGCAGAAGAATTGCTTGAACCCAGGAGGCGGAGGTTGCTTTGAGCCGAAATCATGCCATTGCACTCCAGCCTAGGTGATGAGAGCAAGGTTCCATCTTAAAACATAAATAAATGAAAGAAAAAACTATAAAACTATTATATAAAGGGTGATGTACATTTTAGAAACAAGGTATTGAGTATAAATTTTGAAGAACTGGAATAAATTGGCTATGATTCATTTGAAAAAAAAAATTAGCCAGGTGTGGTGGCACATACCTATAGTCCCAACTACTTGGAAGGCTGTGGTGGGAGGATTGCTTGAACCCTGGATGTCAAGGCTACAGTGAGCTGTTATTATGCCACTGCACTCCAGCCTGGGTGACAGAACAAGACCCTGTCTCATAAAAAACAACAGAAAAAAACCCTAGTCAGTATGGAGTCACCTCTCTCCAGTGAAGTCAAACTTTTACATTCTTACCTACAAAGCTAAAATTGCTGCTTGGAACTGCTATGTCTCAATCAGGAGTATTCTTTGGGGGCAAACTAATCCTTAATTCTTGGAAAACTAGCCAAATCAGATTTGTGTAAATAGGGCAAAAATGTTCTTCCAAAACAAATATGCCTTAAAGAAAGAGAAGAGCCAGGAATCTCAATTATCAGCAACAGAACCTTAATTTATATAATCTCAAGAAAACAAAATAGGATTTTTTGCCTATCATAACAAGAAAATCTTGCAATGGCACTCATTTCAAATAGCCTAATCCGGAGTCTCAATGTTTACAGGGCTTTCTTTATATAGAGAATATATCATGGGACAATGTTTTCTCTCACTTTATGCATTAGTTAGCACATAGGTTGATCATACGTAATAGAGATCCTATAATTCTTTTTTTTTTTTAGAAACAGGGTCTCTTTCTGTCACCCAGATTGGAGTGTAGTGGCATGATCATAGCTCACTGCAGCCTCGATCACTTGGACCCAAGTGATCCCCCCAACTCAGCCTTCCGTGTAACTGTGCCCACAGGCATGCACCACCATGCCCGGCTAATTTTTTTTTAGTAAAGACCAGGTCTCACTATGTTGCCCAGGCTGAGACTTCCTAGTTCTTTAAATAAGTTCCTTATATAAAAGTCCAATCTGTTATGTGGATCCTAATCTACAAAGTCATCTGAGACCCAGGTATTTCTGTCTTCCTGTTCTGCTATCCTTACTTAGGGTGTTGCCCTGACTCACATGGTCCAAGGTAGGTCATCCTCATGTCCACCTTCCAGCCATCAACAAAGAAAGGGAAGGGGAGGGCATGACTCTCCCTTTAAGGGAAATTGTGCATATTGCTCCTGGTGCGTGGAATTGGCCAGAACTTAACTACATGGCCACATCTACCTGCAGGGATGCCTGAGAGAGGTAGTCTCTATTCTGGATCAACATGTATCTAGGTAGAATTTAGCCATTCCTTTTTGTACCATAGGAGAGAAAGGCTATTCCTTTTTTTAAAATTTTTACCTTTTATTTTTTGTAGAGATAAGGTCTCTGTGTATTGCCTAGGCTCATCTCAAACTCCTGGCACAGATGATCCTCTCACCTCAGCCTGTCAAAGTGCTGGGACTATAGGTATGAGCAACCAGGCCTGGCCTAAAGGCTATTAGTTTAAATAGCAATCTGTACTGCACCATCTGTCAGGCTACATTTTATCTCATGACAGCCAAAATGATTGCCAGGACACTCAAGACCCATATCACACCAGCTTAGAAATCCTAGTGGGAAAAGAAACTATTTTGTGTTAGTGAGTTCTCAACCTTGAGAAGATGGCCAGGCTGAGGACATGCTTTTTCGTAAGCAGCTCTGGCCCCTGAGAATGTGGGGAACATCAGCTTGTGTGCAATGAAAAGCACTCATTGGAGATGCAGGTCCTGTGTGGCTAGGGTGGTGAAAGCAGCACTTGAACTTGGGTCTCCAAAGGCACCCTTGGTTCTAGGAGGGACTGGGTCAGCCAGGGTGCTTGTAGTTGGCTATCCAAGCCTGGAGGTGGGTGTGTGGTGCATCAGAGGAAGCGTTAAGCTCCTTCAGACCGTGGTGGCAAGAGGAGCATGAGAGTGAAGGGTCGGTCAAGGGTGAGGAACCGGAGGCTCTCCACCAGGCCTAAGCTTGAGTGATTGGAGAACACCCATCCCAGGGGTTTCTGCAACCCACATAACATGGTTAGCCCTCACACCCCAGAAACACTCAAGGAGCTCCCTGGCTTCTGCTGCTGCTTGGTACAGAAAAGGAAAGGACACATCATCTTGGTTTCTTTTTCTTTTTAGACACGTCTTGCTCTGTTGCCCAGGCTGGGGTGCAGTGGCACAATCTTGGCTCATTGCAACCTCTGCCTCCCAGGCTCAGATGATCCTCCCACCTCAGCCTCCTGAGTAGCTGGGGCTACAGACATGCACCACCATGCCTGGCTAATTTTTGGATTTTTAGTAGAGACCAGGTTTTGCCATGTTGCCCAGGCTGACCTCAAACTCCTGGGTTCAAGCAATCTACCTGCTTCAGCCTCCTGGCATGCTGGGATTATAGGCATGAGCTACCATGTCCGGCCCCAACTTGTTTTGATTAAATAAAGCTTCATAGATGGAATTCTGGTGCCATTGATCCTGAGCCAAATTCATGTCTTGGCATTGTATCATGGAATGTTCCGACTTCCTAAATGGAAAGAAAAAAGCACTGAGAAATAACTGTGTAATCAATGGCAGTATTAATTATCTTAGCAAATGTTGCTTCCGTTAAGAAAACAGATATCAGAATTTTAGGTTAATATTGAAAACTGGAAATTTCTTAGCACTAACTAGACTGTCTAGAAACATTCCAGCACTTTCTGTGCCTGAATCATCTTTGCACTGCTGTATGAATATCTCCCCCTTTGCTGCAGTTCAGACCATAAGCCACAATAGCTTATTCAAAACTTAGTTTTTTTGCCCATTTCTTGTACTAATTTCAGGTTAATTGTGGTTTAGTCAATATATACATACAGTATCATTTTTTGTGTTTGTGAAAACTTCAAAACACCTTTCAGAAAACATTTTGGATAGTTACTTCTGTCAAGTATGTGATTCCATTCTATATTTCATTTTCACTAATCTCTCATAAACTTAAAGATGCTGGCCCAGTGGCTCATGCCTGTAATCCCAGGATCATGGGAGGCCGAGGTGGGTGAATGGCTTGAGCCCAGGAGTTTGAGACCAACCTGGACAACTTGGCAAACCCTGTCTCTGCCAAAAATAGGAAAATTAATCAGGTATGGTGGCACGTGCCTGTGGTCCCAGCTACTCGGGAGGCTGAGGTGGAAGGATCACTTATGCCTAGAAGGTCAAGGCTCCAATGAGAGCCGTGATTACACCACTGCACTCCAGCCTGGGTGACAGAGTGAGATCCTTTCTCAAAAAACAAAGAGTAGGGCCAGGCACTATGGCTCATGCCTGTAATCCCAGCACTTTGAGAGGCTGAAGTGGATGGATCACCTGAGGTCTGGAGGTCAAGACCAGCCTGACCAACATGGTGAAACTCTGTCTTAACTAAAAATACAAAAATTAGCCGGGTGTGGTGGTACACACCTGTAGTCCCAGTTTAGTTTAGTTTAAACTTAAAAATTTTACTTTAAACTTAAAAGTTGCTAACTTAAAAACGTAAAGACATTTTTTTTTTTTTTGAAATGGAGTTTTGCTGTTGTCACCCAGGCTGGAGTACAGTGTCGTGATCTCAGCTCACTGCAACCTCCGCCTCCCAGGTTCAAGCAGTTCTCCTGCCTCAGCCTGCCAAGTAGCTGAGATTCCAGATTCCAGAATGCCCACCACCACACCTGGCTAATTTTTATATTTTTAGTACAGACGTGGTTTTACCATCATGGTCAGGCTGGTCTCAAACTCCTGACCTCAGGTGATCACCTTGACCTCTGAAAGTGTTGGGATTACAGGTGTGAGCCACCATGAAGACAGGATTTTTTCTATATGCTGTGAACAGACTCTTCGCCATATTTTACACTAGTTAGTACTTGTTTGGTATCATGATCTCATTGCTTGCTTTATGGTTGGCTCTTCTCACACACTGCAAGTATTCAGTTTACTGATCTGTTCTTTCTTTATTATGTGTCTCCTCAATTAGAATATATATGAGGCTGGGTGCAGTGCCTTACACCTGTAATCCCAGCACTTTGAGAGGCCAAGGCAGTGGATGGCTTGAGTCCAGGAGTTCAAGACCAGCCTGGCCAAGATGGCAAAACCCTGTATCTACTAAAAATCCAAAAATTAGCCAGGCATGTGCACCTGTAGTCATCAAAAAAAGAAGAATGCCATCATAGCAGGGACCATTTCTATCTTTTTCAAAGTTTCTAGCAATAGTACCAGGTGCGGCATTGGCACTCAACGAATATTTGTTGAAGAAATAAATGTGTTTGGTGCTTGTTCACATTTATATGAAAAACACCTGCATTTATAGCTCTCATCTTTTTGTCAGTTTTCCAGCTTTGCAGTAGAGCTATTATTAAACTGCCTTGTCTGGTTGTTATGGCAACCCAGAGGCTTCCAGAACTACAGGTTGTTTCTGATGTGCATATTCTACCAGAAAACCAAACACACACAGTGTTTTTAATCACAGAATAATGATGTTATTATAAATCACATTTCTCACACTGTATGTTTTTCTCTTTTATGAACATTGTGGAGAATTAGAATGGAAACACAAATCTGTTTAAAGCAATAAAAGCTGGGTGTGGGGGGAACAAAGCAATGTGACACACATCTCCACTCCCAACAGTTTGTTTCCTTCAAGTTTCTCCACGTTTCCATGAGCACTCATAAATTTAGTCAGGTTTTCAATCCAAGTTGTTAAAGGAGTTTTGAAAGGTAATTGCTGCAAAACAAACTCTGGAAAGCTCTGTTACAGCCTAAACATTTCCTTTTTCTCTTAGTTGCCTATTACTTAAATTTCATGTTAAATTAGCAAAATGGTAATAGTTTTCTAAAATTGAGACTTGCTCTGAAAAAGACCCCAAATCAGGTACTTGCCCACCCCTATCCCTCCACTCACATTTTAGGGCAGGAACTAAGAAGAGTTTTTAAGAAATGTTTTTAAATTAATTTAAAAACATTTTTAGAAACAGATCACTCTGTTGCCCAGGCTGGAGTGCAGTGGCACAATCATAGCTCACTGAATGCTTGAACTCCTGTGCTCAGAGGATCCTCTCACCTCAGTCTCCCAAATAGCTGGAACTACAGGTGTAGGCCACCATAATCAGCTAATTTTTGTTGTTTGTTTTTTGGTGTGGTTTTTTTTTTTTTTTTTTTTTTTTTTTTTTTTTTTTTTTTTTTTTTTTTTTTTTTTTTTTTTTTTTTTTTTTTTTTTTTTTTTTTTGTAGAGGTGGGGTCTCATTATGTTGCCCAGGCTGATCTCAAACTATTGTCACAGCTTCCCAAAGTACTGGAATCACATGTATGAGCTATCATGCTTAATTGTTTTTAATTTTTTTTAAGAGATGAGGTCTTGTGTTGCCTAGGCTGGAGTGCAGTGGCTATTCACAGGTGCGATTCCACTACTGATAAGCATGGGAGGTTTGACTCGCTCCATTTCTGAGCTGGGCCAGTTCACTCCTCCTTAGGCAATCTGGTAGTCTCCTGCTCTTGCAAGATCACTGTACTGATGCCAAACTTAGTGCAGACAACCAATCAGCATAGTGCACTACCTCCTGGACTCAAGAGATCCTTTTGTTTCAGCCTCCCAAGTAGCTGGGACTTCAGGTGCGTGCCACCACACTTAGCTAGAAGGGTTTTATTAAACTGGGTTAGGTCATCATAGAACACTCATCATTATTTCAATTAACAGGGTTTATCTGAGCCAATCCATCAGCCATGTATATAGTTTTAAAAAGGCAGAGTTTATTTTGTAATGGTAGATACCTAATGGGAGTTTATGGAGTTTAAATGAATTTTCTTTTCTGTAGGTTTGGGTCATATGTACTAAAGAAAGTCAGGCACCACCCAGATTTAATACTCACCAGTGAACATTCCCATAACCTTATCTAAAAGAAGTTATATTGCAGTTGGCTTGCTTGCTGGGCTGTTTTGGCATTATAAAACTAGTATCCACTTCAATACATTCAGCCATCTTCAATAATACACATTGGTGGCACTCCCAAAAGGACAAAGTGAAAAGAAGGGACAGTATAAACAGTGGTATCAAGATTTTGGATTTCAATGTCAGAACCTCTGGGCTATTTTGAGTTATATATTTGTAAGAACTTCATTTTAGTCTTCTGGAAAACTCTATGCCTTTTTATTCTTTTAAATAAGTACTGAATGTTACACAACACTAGGTCAGAAGTCAAACCTTTGAGACAGCTAAATCTAGATATCTGCTCACTGTTAGAGACTGAAAATGGTCCATTGAAATGGAAGGTTTGTCAGAGGAGGATCAGGTGTCCAGCCCACAGATCTTGGAAAGATTACCTGTCAGAGAGCCAACATATCCCAGGTCTAGTTCTCTTCTTTAGAAGTTTAGATATTCAATTGCTACTACACCTTGATGTGGTTGGGTTCGAGTACTGAATCCTATAAACCAAACCATCAATAATCAAAAATATAAAGCCATAATACTGATTTATTAATTTACAATTATAAAATATAACTTTTGGCCAGCTGTGGTGGCTCATGCCTGTAATTCCAGCACTTTGGGAGGCTGAGGTGGGTGGATCCCTTGAGGTCAGAAGTTCAAGACCAGTCGTGCCAACATGGTGAAATCTGTCTCTACTAAAAATACAAAAATTAGCTGGGCTTGGTGGCGCTCACTGTAATCCCAGCTACTCAGGAGGCTGAGGCACAAGAATCACTTGAACCCAGGAGGCAGAAGTTGCAGTGAGCCAAGATCGCGTCACTGCACTCCAGCCCTGCAACAGAGTGAGACTCCATCTCTAAATAAATACATAAATAAATAAATCTATCTTTCTTTCTTTTTTCTTTGAGATGGAGTCTCACATGTTGCCTAGGCTGGAATGCAATGACTTGCTCTCAACTCACTGCAACCTCCGCCTCCCAGGTTCAAGCAATTCTCTTGCCTCAGTCTCCTGAGTATCTGGGATTATAGATGTGCGCCAC
>PVKP010047543.1:0-14964 GCA_004027715.1 Plecturocebus donacophilus | reverse complement strand
AACAAAGAACACAAGAAACAAAGAGGGACATTACATGGTGGTGAAAGGATCAATGCAACAAGAAGAGCTAACGATCCTAAATATATACGCACCCATTACAGGAGCACCCAGATACATAGGGCAAGTTCTTAATGACTTACAAAGAAACTTAGACTCCCACACAATAATAGTGGGAGACTTTAACACTACATTGTCAATATTACATAGATCAATGAGATAGAAAATCAACAAGGATATCCAGGACTTGAACTCAGACCTGGAACAACTAGACTTAACAAATATTTACAGAACTCTCCTCCCACAAATCCACAAAACATATATTTTTCTCAGTATCACATTATACCTATTTTAAAAGTGACCACATAACTGGAAGTAAATCACTCCCCAGCAATTGTATAGCATTTCACAGGTTTAAATAAAATATTGGTTGGCTGCTTATTTGTTATTTTCATCCCCTATTCCTTCCTTTCTCCATTGTTAAACACAATTATTGGCATAAAAGGGGTTTTTAATACCCATTTTTAGACTGTATTCTAGCCTGGGCAATAAAACAAGAATCCCATTCTCTCTCCCTATTTCTCTTCCTCTTTCTTTCTCTCATTCTTTTTTTCTTTCTTTTGCTGTTTCTTTCTTTCTCCTTTTCTCTCTTTTTCTAAAATCTCTTCCTCTTTCTTTCTCTCTTTCATTCTTTTTATAAAAAAAAAATGAAAGAATAAAACCTACTGCTTGAAAGCAAAATAGGGGGACTATAGTCAATATAACTTAATTGTATATTTTAAAATAACTTGTAGAATGTAATTGGATTATTTATAATGCAAAGGATAAATATTTGAGGGGATGAATACTCAATTCTCCATGATGTGCTGATTTCACATTGCATGCCTGTATCAAAACATCTCACGTACCTCATAAATATATACCCTTACTTTGTACACACAAATTTTAATTAAAAAAAAGTAAATGTAGCTGTATTTGGAGCTGGAAAGATGAATACGTGACCATGCATGCAAGATTCTTCCTCTTTCATGATTGTTTTTGATATCCGGCTTAATGACATGAAAAAAAATTTTATAGTAACTTCCAGTTGTTTTATTTTATTTACCGAAAAAACTGACTGAAAATGAATGGTTTCTAAGGTCAGAATAGGTCACAAGGAAAGAAGGTGTTAAGTTAGAAAAGCGAAGTTCATATACCTAATTATTGAACTTAACATATTATCCATCCCGAGCTTAATTCAACTGAGCACAGTAGAATCAAGCATTTATTGTGTTCAAGCTATGAGCATTTATGTAAATTTCAGTTAGTAACAATGCTCTGGCTATATTATATTTTCAGGAACTAAATCTGCTCCTTTACCACCAATGCAAAATAAAGCAATGAGAAGATGTCTTTGCTTTTCTCTTTGTCAAAGTATTTTGTAATATAAGATTCTTTTTATTTTAAATTACAAAACTGCACCTAGGCAAACTAACCAAACAAATTAATGTAAATACATAAGTGACTAATTATGGGGTATCAACTGGGACCCAATGAAGGACTGATCAACCAAACATCAGGAAAGCTGGGGATGGGGCATTCTTGGTAGCAGAAATTCCTTCCTTTTTTCTAGCTGTGCTTTCAACAGGGTTGCACTACTAACTAGCCATTGCTTCATTTATTGGTTAAAACTCTCCGTTGTCAGAAATGAAAGGCTGGCTAAACATTTGGAGACCTCCTAGACAACTTGCCCTGAGAAAAGACCAAGGGGTATAAACAACTTGGCCTGAGAAAAGACCTAGGGGTATAAACAGAACTGCTTGTTGATTGCTTTTTTACAGGGTCAAATTATAGTTCAGTAGGTGATGATACTCACGTGTGCCTATAAAACTAGTTATTTCAGGAAGGAGAGTAAAGACCTACTGGAACCTGGAGAAGAAAAAATTCTAGCCAGCTTATTGGCTGAAATAGAATTTCTTCACTTGTTTTGCTTTTTATCATCAAAACAATTAATACAAAGAAAGAGCATACACAGACAACTTGTAGAGAATATCTATCAATTGATCTGTCGATCTATCAATCTAATTACCTACCTATCTTAACTGTTTATCTATAGAGTTAAGTAATTTTAGAAAATTAAAAGATTATGTGTCTGTAGATAGACAGTATGATGTTCATCAAATCCATATTTGACATTCCAATTAATTATGGCTGTATGAATATAGTTACAGGTGAATTATGTTGTAGAGTGTAATGACAATTTTTCTGAACTTAAAAAACTTCCCTCAAGTCAATAATCATCCTTTTAAAACATTCCTTTTCTTTTACATGTATTAGTCATTTACAGTAATGTCCAAATTTTCTCCAAATCACCTAAATATACAGGTAGCCAAGACAGGCAGCCATAGGGTTATTCAAAGTGCTGGAACTGTCTTCCACATTACTGAAAAAACAGCAGTGTGCATATAGAGCTGTGTCATTCTTCCTTCGGTCTCAGCAAATTGGCTTTTGTTTCATTTTCTTTTGTAAGCCAGCTTGGTTTTCTTTTCTTTTCTTTTCCTTTTTTCACTTTCATTTACTTTTGTGAATCAGTTTAGAGATGATCCACCTCTGCCAATGGTGCATCTGTTTGCTGATCTTGTATCAAGAATTTGCCCTGGACCCTTATTAGAAAGGATCATTCTGCCAGCTTCCTCAGATACCTATGGTCCTTGTCTTTGTTTGTGCTTTGAATTTCTGAAGTCTCCTGGTTTATCAAAAATGGAGTTTGGGAAATCTGGTTTTCTGTCTCCTTGCTACTTTTGGTTGATTCCAGAGAAAGGAAGGATAGTGTGTCCACTTTACCATTTTCAGGTGAAAGCTCTGAATTACCTTTTTGGGTAATTTTAGCGCCTTTTAGGTCCCATAACTTTTAGTAAGATGTAACTGGCAGTTTTAGTTACTGTGCTGGCGTAGTGGGGTGGCCTTAGATCAACCATGTCAAGGCGAGGAGGGTGATATATGAATCTTGCTTATTGTGGTCCTGACTCTGAGCACATTCCCTCCTGTTGAGGCAAACAGGCCCTGTGTGTGTTCTCACAGGCTTGGCTATTCATGAAGTTCATGGGTGTGACCTGAGGACTCCTAAGGCAAACAGATGGTTCCATGGTTTGCAAGGGTAGCTATCCATAAGCAAATAGTGGTTCTCCTGTTCTGCCACCTTATTTTGGATGCTTTATCAGGTTAAAGAAAAATCTTCCAAAAAACCGAATTGATGGAAAGTGAATGTAAAGGCATAGCGAGGGCAGAGGAGGTAGGGGCAGGGCATGGAGAGTGGCTGCGGACCAGCACCTGGCTGAAGCTTTTCCTCCAGCCTGAATTCCATGAAAACTATGAATGGTAAATATTAAGTCGTAAAAATACACATCACAATATAGATGTATTGCCTTCAATAGTTCTCATATCTTGATATATTTGGGAGAAGCCAAATAGCTTAATTTTTATGAATATGGGTTGCAGGCATTGGTTGAGGTTGAACTTGCACTCACCTAAATACAAAGTTGATGGTTTCCCATGACAGGATGATTTCCTATGACACATTTTTCTAGGTATAAAGTGCAGTGGTGGCTGCAGAGTTAATGACAGGATGCCCTCAGTGTAGTTGGATGGACGCACACCGAACTTCAGTGACCAGACGCAAGGCCCTGCTGCACTCTCTACCCTCCACCATCCTTGGTGGCCCACCTCTACCCATTCCTCACAGCCCTTTCTCATCCTAGTTCCTCCAAAATCATCCGCATGACCTCAGGAAGTTACAATCCCCACTACTACAACTGCACTTGATTTCCTTTGTCTACTATGTGAAAACTTCTTTAAGTAACATGAGGATTAGAAACTCTTAACCTGTGTTTCTGACCTGCAAAATGATCGGATTTCATCACACAGTGTTTTCAAAGTAATTTGAATTTAAACCCCTTTCCCAGATAGGCCCCACCGATGACTGGGAGTATCTTCCTGGTCATGAAAACACAGAAATTAAGACCTTTTTATATACAGTGTAATTTCTGGGGTGAAAAAATTCTTGTCTCACTTCAAACTGTGATTCTATTCCTCAGTTGAAACTCCTGTTAGCAGTTTCTCAGGTATGTTCTATTTTAAACATTTTTTTTTAAATTGCACATATGTGGTTTTGCCTTTTGATCCAGTTTGAGAGACTTTCTTTGAAATATGAGATTAGTTCAGTTGCATTTATTGTTGTGAAAGATAGTTTTAGTATTCATTTTATCATGACTTTTACTTACATTTACTATTTTTATTGCTTATTTAAAACTTGTTTTCTACTAAACCAATCTCTGTTTTTATTGTTTTCATGTATAGGCTTAGTAAACTGGACATTTGTATTTTAATTAGGCAGTTATTTTTATTACTATCCTTTTATACTTTATCTTTTATCTCTTTACACTTAAACAACAATTTAGCTCAATGGAAATATTTATTGGTTGTACGCTGAATTTTCTTTTCTCCTTGAGAATCTGTAGACATTGCTTAGCTGGCGGGTGGGAAGGAATGCTGTTAGAAATCATTCCAGGCCACTGGTATTCTTCTCTTACAGGTGACTTAGCCTGTTTTGCCTGGGTGTCAAAAGGTTTTTTTCTTTGCCATTGCTTCTCAGTAACTCCTCAGTAATGTGCGGATTGTACTCTCTCAGTTTTTTAATGGCCACACTGGACTATTCTATCTAAAGAGCAAGCTTTTACTTCTTTAGCTTATTTATAACTTGTGACTTATTTCTTTACAATTTATGGCTTGACGTTCTGTTCTGTGATCTTCATTCTCCCTTCGGGACTAGCCATTCTGCATCTGTTGGATCTTGTTGGCGTGTCAGTTGAATGCATCCTTTTTACCCTTAATTCTTTAAATGATTATTCTTTCTCACTTTGCTTGCTTTTCTTAATTGAGTTCTAAACTTCTCCTATTGTGTTTTTAGCAGTTTTCCACCCACACACCACCCTCTTCTGAATTTCTGTCTGTATTGTGGATGAACTGATAATAGTTTGAGCAGTCTCTTTGACCATGAATGGAAGCCATGTGGTGAGGTTGACAGATAAGAAATACAGAAAGACCTGGGCCCCTGACACCATCATGGATCTTTCATACAAGCCTTGATGTGTCTCCTTCAAGACTTGTACAACAGAGAAAATCAAACTTCAATCTGTTTAATCTGCCGTAGTTTGGGTTTTCCATTTTATCTAATAATATATGTTTCTTACCTGATATAATATTGTGCATTATAATTTATATTACTTACTTGTGAGTATTTATCTTATTTTTAATATCTTGCTGCAAAACATTCCTAAGAAAAGTAAAAGAAGATTTAGATACATGAAGAGATATATTTATTAATAAGAAGGCAATATTATTAAGATGTCATTTCCCTTTAAATTGATCTAGAGATTCAAGTCTACTCCAATCAAATCCCAGCAGACCTTTTTGGACATGTGTTAAGAAGCTAATTCTAAAACCTAAATAGAAATGCAAACGATCTATATAGCCAGAATGACACTGAAAAAGAATAAAGTTGGATATCCCATCCTGTATGATTTCAAGACATATTTTATTATTGTTATTATTATTTTGTTTAGGGATGGATTCTCAATATGTTGCCCAGGCTGGAGTACAGCATCTATTCATAGGTGCTGTCATGGCCCACTACAGTCTCAAACTCCTGGGCTCAAGTAATTCTCCTTTCTGTAGCTGAAACTACAGGCATGTACCACCATGACCAGCTATCATATTTTAAAACTGCATTAATCAAAACTGTGTAGTGTTGTCATAAAGATAGAAAAAGAGATCAACTAACTAGAAAGTGCAGAAATAGGGCCAAATGCCTGTGATCTATTGATTTTTGACAAAGTGGCCAAAGTAACTCAAGAATAATCTCCTCAACAAATGGTTCTGGGACAATTGGATAGCCAAATGAAAAACAGACAGAATGATCCAAAACATAGACCCTTATCTCTCACCATTTAAAACATCAACTGGTTTAAATGGTGAGAGGTAAGGCCAAAATGTAATAGAAAAACTATAAAACTTCTAGAATAAAAGAGAGAAGAAAATCTTAGTGAGCTTGGATTTGGCAAATGTATTTTTTAAAGGACCTCCAAGTCACAAACTATAAAAGACCAAAAAAAAAAAATCAATAAATTTGACGTCCTTAAAATGCAAACTTTTGCTCTTTAAAACACACAGTTATGAACATAAAAAGGCAAGCCACAGACTAGGAGAAAACATTTGTAAAATAGATATACAACAAAGGACTTGTACCTACACACAATATGTAGAGAACTCTCAGTACTAAATTTTAAGAAGACAATCAAGATATGGTAAAAGATTTTAACACAAGATAAGATATACTAGATAACAAGAAAATGAAAATATGCTCAACGTAATTAATATGAAAATGCAAACTGAAACTATAATGAGAAACCAATAACACCTACCATAATAGTGAAAATTAAAAAGACTAATCATCCTAAGTGTTGGTAAAGTGTGTAGCACCAGTCTCACATACTGGCAGTAGCAATGTAAAATTGTCCTTCTTCTTTGGAAAAGGTTTGGTATTTTTCTAAAATCATTAAAGAGATATCTACCAAATCGCCTGGGCTTTCCATGCTTAGGTATTTACTCAAGAGAAATGAAAATTTTGTTACACAGAAATATTGGCACACAAATGTTAAAAGGGGCTTTGTCATAGCCACAACTGAAAATAGTCCAAATGTTTCTCAGCAAGTGAATGAGTAAGTATCCTTTGGTATATCCACACAATAGAATACTGCTCAGTAATAAAAAGAAGCAAACTATTGGTACATGCCACCACATTGAAGAATCTCATAATAATTATGCTAAGTATAGTAAGCTGGACAATAAAATGTACAATGTATTATTATAATTATATTAAATGATATAAAAAACAAACTACCCTAATATTCAGTTAAAAAAACCATGTCTGCAGTCATTTGCAGGATGGGGTATTGGGAGGGGGAGATGGACTGGGGGGCAGAAGAAAATGCTGGGTGTGATGTGTGTGTTCATTTTATGGATTGTGACAACAACCTCACAGGAGTACGCATATGTCAGACCAAAATTGTGCAATTTAAATATGTTGACTTTGTTCTACATTACACAACAATAAAACTTTTATTAAACATTTAAAATATATATAAAAGGAGTTTTCATGCCTGCAGTGGAAGAGTTTGAGAAAGTGGTAAATAGGGTCAGATCAGGAAATGCATGGAACAAACAGATGAGAGTCTGGGTGGTGATGACTGGGATGACCAAGTGGACTGGGGTGTATGGATGGGAGGATGAGCTGTGATCATCTGCAGCGTATGTGGGTAGTCAGTTCATGCTGGGCCATTTGGGCACCTTGGCAGCTCTTCTTCTCTACAGAGGTTGGCATGCTCATTGCTGGATGCTGAAGCCTCCTCAGGGCATGATGTGTCAGGTAGGGGCAGGGGCTCTGGGGGAGCTGTCTGTCCCTGCAGGGCTGTGGGTGATGGATTTGGCTACCTGGAGCAGGGGGTGAGGATGTGGTCATGTGATGGTCACATTACATAGGCACACACATTATTATATGTATGCACACACACATGTTCATACATGTATGTCATATGCATATTCACAAATACACATATAAACTTACATGTTTATATATGTATACACACAAACATACATATATATTTATATACATATACACACAAACATATACACACATATACATATACATAGGTATACATATTCATATATGTATGCACACATTTACATATCAATATATGGATACAGACACACATACATATTCATATATATGCACACATTTGTGTATTTATATATGTATACATGCACAATACATCTACTCATATACATACATATACACACATATAAATACACCATACATACATATAAATACACCGTACATGTATACATACATTTATGTCCATTTATATATAGATAGATATTCATATATTATACATATAGAATACACATATATATACACACACATTTATATACACACAAACATGCAAGTATACATACACAATAGACACATGCACAAGTATACACAGACACAATTATATATGTATACATGCACGATATACATTGACATATTCACATATATATACACACAATTCACACACATACTATACATATTCACATACATATGTTCACACATATTTTTAATTCTTATTACAACCTTGTGAAGGGCTTCCTAACCCATTTTGCCAATGTGGAAAACATGTTTCCCAGAATTTGCTCACTAAAGATGCGTAATTAATAATAATATATAATTATTATAATAATATATAATATATATTATAATAATATATAATATATTAATATAATTAATATAATATAATGTAATATAATTGTATATTATAATACAATATATATAATATATACATAATATAATAAATATTATTATAATGTATAAAATATAATTATTATAATATATATTATGCATAATTAATAATGAATATTAATTAATATCCATCATCCTGATGGATATCCATCATCCTGATCTCCCACTTCTATAAGTCTAGAGCTTCCCTTCATAAGACATTGACACAGACATGTGTCTGAGTGTTCTGGCCACGCAGGAGCTTGGTTCCTGAGCCTCCAGGAGTCCAGCTTGGTACAGCTGCTCAGGCGGACAGACCCTAGAGACCTGCGAACGCCTCCTCCTGAAGGGCTCCTGGGGCTGACAGTCCTGCCTGCTCCTCGGCTGCCCGGCCCCATGGCCTCATTTCTCTCCCTTCAGACTTGGCAGGTGGCCAGGACTCAACTGCCCAACTTCCAGATCTGGTGTCCCACAGTATCCCTTGGAATTCTTGGAAAAACTTGCCAATTCATGCCATGTCTTCTTCCTGCAACATTCTTCCTCCCACAGTACAGGGAGCTGTTTCATGGCCACATCATGCAAATAAACCTTTATATCTTATTTCTAAATGGTTTACCCTCCTTCATTCCTATTAGAAATGCACTAGATATGAAGTCATGGGAAGACTGACTTGATTCAGCTATTTTAGGAAGGTGCCACTTTTCACACAGCTGTGACTGTGGCAAGACTTCCTCCCTGAGTGGAGGAGGTGGAAAATGAACGCAAGGAGCTAGAGAAACAACAGCAGTGTGGGTTCCAGAGGCCTGTAGTGTGGATTCCGGAGGCCTGCAGCGCAGGTTTCAGAGGCCTGCAGTGTAGGTTCCCGAGGCCTGCAGCATGGATTTCTGAGGCCTGCAGCATGGATTTCCGAGGCCTGCAGCATGGGTTCCTGAGGCCTGCAGCATGGATTTCCGAGGCCTGCAGTGTGGGTTCCAGAGGCCTGCAGCGTGGGCTCCTGAGGCCTGCAGCCTTGAGCAAAGCACTGGAGGTGTTGAGCTCAGGGACAATAGGGGTCTGTGGCTCTTGGAATCCCCACGTGCTGCAGAAATCGCCCTTGGCTCCCCCAGCAGCTCTCCAGCATAAAGCCATCTGCACTTCCTACTGCAAATGTGCGAATGTCCCGCTGCCCATGGGCAGTCATTTCTCTCCAGCCCCAGTCACTCCTGCTGCCACAGTGACCTGGAGGAGGTATCGCTGTCATGGACGCAGCTGCAGCTCCCTGTTCTCCTCAGTAAAGTGACACTGGCAGCCCCATCCCCATGGGAACTCTTCATTCAGGGTGCTCAGGAAGTGAAGCTCCCTCTGCCTGCCATGGGGCTGGACGTTCCAGCAGTCAGAAGTGTGCCACTCTGAACAAGGAGCAAGATATGAAGCAGTTGATGAGAGGGGCAGTGTCAGATGGGAAGAATGACACCAGGTCTGTCAGGAGCAAGAAGGGAGATGGAGGCACAAGTCACTGAGATAGAGAACACGAGACGAGAACACATCTGGCGCTGGAACCAGACCATTTTAGACGTGTGAAGGTGGATGTAGCTGTGCAATTTTCAAATGGATTTGTAAAGTAATCACTTAAAGAGGCCTGAGCTGGATATACCCATTAGGGATTCATTGGGACATAAACGGGCCATAAAGTCAAATAAGGGGTGAATCTCTTAGGCCGAATCTGAGGCTGTGCAGAAAAGAGGGCTCAGGTGTGCAGATCAGAGAGAGGAAAGGAGCCAGCGCAGGAGAGAAAGGGAAAGGCCATTGGAAGGGGAAAAGCAGTTGATAAACTGAGACAAGAGAGAGGATGTCAGCAGGACAGAGGGATCCACTGTGAGCTAAATGCTGTTCCTGAGGTGAGGACTGACGTGTGTGGCTGCAAATCAGAGAGAACCTGTTTGAAAGAACACTGGCTGTAGAAGACTCCACTTCCCCCCGTTTACTCTCATTCATCTGCAAATCGACCATTCCTAGCCATGGCACTCCCTCACGGCATTTTACTGCATTTTCAGTATCAACATGGAGAACCAGGAGGCCACATTTACCCGAGGCTGCTTGGCTCATCACCAGTTCCCATCCTTTGGAGACCGAAAAGCAGTTCATAAAAGCTGGCCGGACCCTGCGCTTATTCCTGGTACATTTTCCCTTAAGGTAAGAGGTTTGGCAATTTCCAGGACCCAGGTTCACCACCGTTTCTTGGCTGTTGTTCTGGTTCAGTCCATATACACTGATGGTGTAGAAGAGCTGTGTGGATTTCTGTCTTACATCACACAAAGAGTGAAGCAAGAAGAAAATAATGGTCTCCATAGGAATGCAGAGAAACTGGAAATGTCTGGGGAAAGGATGATGCATGGTTGCTAGGGACAGGTGACTGTTTTCAGTGTAAGCTCTGAGTCACCAGTGCCGATAAAATGTTTGCAGTGGTGTGTAGAACCCAAGGAGAGAGTCACTGCACATCCCTGAGTGAGCAGATGGCGTCTCCATGTTAAAGTCAGAATGGCGCTAGTCACGGAACACACAGGTGTTGAAGGATTTTACTTCTTTCCCCACACTCTCCGACTCGCTTGCCTTCCATACAAGTGACAGAACAGCATCCCTGCAGTAATATTTCCCTGTTTGGATACATCCAGCAGTGAAGTGAAAATTACCTTCATGCAGCAAATGTAGGTAGTAACACTGTCAACTTTTTCAAAGCAGTAGGTTTGATTCTGGGAGCACAGATGGGTTCCAGAGATTTGCAGACTCAGGAAATTGGTTCCAACAATTTTTATTGCCCTTTTTGTGTGTATTTTCCTTTTATATGAACATTTCAAAGAACTATGTAATGAATAACTGACTATATATGATGAAACTTAAAAGTGAAATATTGCAAGTATAGTTGAAGTCACTACTCTACACCTCTCTCATTGTATTCTCTTGAATTGGGTGTTCATTTCCATTTAAATAGCTATATTTTCACAACATACATATTTTTACTGAAGTTATTATGGTATTTTGGTTTTATTTTGCATAATCTTAGACTTACAGAAATCTTAGAAATACAGAGTTTCCATATATCCTTCAATTTACCCTCATATTAACAACTCACATAACCATGCTATAGCAATCAAAATCTGGAAATTAACATTGGAAAAATATTATAGACCTTATTCAAAAATTAGAATAAGGTCTATTATACAGACTTTATTCAAATTTTTTCAGTTCAACAAAATATGTTATAGATCATTTTATATTAACATATGAAGATCTACCAAATCTTTGGTGTACATATATGAATTTTACTAGTAGAATATTTTTCTAGAATTGGAAATTCTAGACAAAAGGATATATGCATATCAAATATAATAAAAACTACAAAATTGACCCTGAAGGAGGTCATACCAATTTGCACAACCCATTTCAGCATACAGAATTCCTTCTTATCTACAGTCTCATCAGCACTACCGCTAGACATTACCATTCCAATAGGTGAAAAATAACCGCTTTATTGAGATAATATTCACATACAATACATTCACCCCCTTTACATGTGCAATTCAATGGTTTTCAGTATATTTGAGGTTGTGCAACCAGCACTGTTATCTAATCCCAGGATATTTCCATCAATTCATACACACTAGCAATCACTCTGCATTCCACCTTCCCTTATCCCCTGGAAACCACAAATCTGTCTTCTATGTTTACAGAGTTGCCTCTTCTGGACATTCTAAATAAATGGAATTATACAGTGTGTGGTATTTTGTCATTGGCTCCTCTCACTTAATGTAATGTTTTCAAAATTCATCCAAGTTGTAGTATGTATCAGTATTTCATTCCTTATTTTTCATTTCATTTAACTGTATGGATTTCATTTAACTGTATGGATTCTCTTTCACTGTATGGATATCATTTCACTGTATCAATTCCATGTTTTCTTTTCCCATTCATCCTCCAATGGACATTTTGGTCATTTCTACTTTTTGGCTTTTTGGAATAATGCTGTTATAAACATTTGTGCACAAGTTTTTATGTGGATATTTGTTTTCATTTCTCTTGAATATATTCTTAAAAGAAGAATTACTGGGTCATGAAGTGACTGCATATTTAATGTTTTGAATAACAGCAAAAATGCTTCCAAAGTTGCTGCATGATTTTACAATTTCTTCAGCAATGTATGAGAGTTCTAATTTATCCATATCCTCACCAACAATTGTTATTGTCTTAAATTGTTTTTAGCCATCCTAGTGTCTGTCAAGTGGTATATCATTATGGTTTTGATTTACATTTCCTTATTGATTAATTTTTCATATGCTCACTGGCTGTTTCTATATTTTATTTGGAGAAATGTCTGTTCAAATCCTTTGCCAACTTAAAAAAATGGGCTGTTTTTTACTGTTGAGTTGTTAGAGTTCTTCATATATTCTAGATACAAATTTCTTATGAAG
Source organism: Plecturocebus donacophilus (assembly GCA_004027715.1). Taxonomy (NCBI): domain Eukaryota; kingdom Metazoa; phylum Chordata; class Mammalia; order Primates; family Pitheciidae; genus Plecturocebus; species Plecturocebus donacophilus. The sequence continues at coordinate 2,172 of PVKP010047543.1, read as the reverse complement.
TACATGATCTACAAATGTTTCTCTGATTTTGTAGGTTATCTTTCCATGTGTTTCAAATTTTAATGAGGCACGATTTACTTTGTTGTTGTTGTTCGTTGTGCTTTTGGTGTCCTGTCTAAGAAAACATTGTCCAACTCAAGGTCGTGAAGACTTACTCCCATATTTTCTTCTAAGAGTTTTATATATTTGCCTCTTATATCTTGATTTTACATACATTTTGAGTTGATTTTTGTGTGTGGTGTGAGGAAGATTGCAACTTCATTGTTTTAGATGCTGATATCTCATTTTCTCGGAATCATTTGTGGAAAAGACTATTTTCTCCCCATTTTATCGCTTGGCATTCTTGTTAAAATTAATCAGGAAATGTATTCAATTTCATGTAGTTTCCTCAACTTTTTACTCCCCTTCACAATTCACCTGATTTTGTGACTTTTCAGAGTCCCTAGGTAGTTATCTTTTATGTTTTGGCCAGAGATTGAACTTCTAAACTTGACAGAAAAATAGTTACACAGTCATGTGTAGGATCCTTGCCCCTCTCTGCTCCACAAAACGTCCACACAACAACCTTCCTGCAAATGCTTCGAGCCCCATTTTAAAAATAATTGTTAAAGTTTGGAAGCAGCCAAGGTAGTTGTCAATGTCTGGCCCATCAGGCAGCTTCTTGGAAAATACCCATTCAGTGGACTTATCTTTGTTTGCTCTGATACAGAGCTTGCTCAGTGATGATAGCCTATCTTCAGACCATTTGTCAAAAACAATAAGTACAGTTTAACACCATAGTTGTCTGAGATGGCAATACCAGTTTGGACAAAAAAGCCAAAGATGGGGATTTCTAACTTTGCTTTTGAACTTAGCCAGTCTTGATATTAGGCCTCAGCTGTGAATGGGCAGAACAGATCCAAAAAAAGCATTAACAAAAGCTTTGAGGATGAAACTGAGATTAGAAACTCTGCCCACAAGAAAACAGGACTAAAGACTAAATTTGTGGTCAGCATCTAACTGGGCTGTCTATGAAAACAAAAGCATCAGTATTCTTCAGAGGATTATAATGGGACTCAGAATCACTGTATTATTCAAATATCTATTAAAAAATCCAAAAGTTTACACAAAGAATTAGCAAAAAACATGACTAATCTTCAAGTGAAAGAAAAATAAACAAACGTCAACCCCAAGATGTACGGATGTTGATATTATTAGACCAGGACTTTAGAGCAACTGTTGTCACTTTGCTTTATAAAGTAATGGTAAATACAATTGGAATAAGCAGAATGACAGTAATGACCACAGAAAAATATAAATTATTAAAAACAGCCAAAATGAAAACTTAGATCTGAGAAACAAATAAACCAAAGTTAGAAATGTACTGGATGAGTTCAACAGCAGGATGGAGAGAACAGAATAAAGTATCAGAGAACCTAAAGGTAAATCAATGACAAAAATCCAATCTGAAGGACAAAGAATACATTATTGAAAAAAATGACAAAATTCAGAAAACTGTAAGCAAATGTCAAAAGGTCTACAATATGTGTCATTGAAATTCTAGAGGATCAGGAAAACAAATTGGTGCTGAGAAAAATATTTAAAGAGGCCAGGCATGGTGGCTCATGCCTGTTATCCTAGCAGTTTGGGAGGCTGAGGTGGGTGGATCACCTGAAGTCAGGAGTTCAAGACCAGCCTGACCAACATGGCAAAACCCTGTGTCTCCTAAAAATACAAAAAAATTATCCAGGCCTGGTGGCGGCAGCCTGTAATCCCAGCTACTTGGAAGGCTGAGGCATGAGAATCGCCTGAACCCAGGAAGTGGAGGTTGTGGTGAGTCAAGACCGAGCCACTGCACTCCAGCCTAGGAGACAAGAGTGAGACTTTGTCTCAAAAAAAAAATAAATATATATTTGAAGAAATAATAGCTAAAATTTTTCCTAATTTGGTGAAAGATATACTCAAATAAAACAATTATGATGAAATTGTTGAAATCCACATATAAAGAAAAATTCTTTAAAGCAGCTAGAGAAAAATGGCACATCCAGGGAGATATTAATTGGAATTATTACAATTACAGATGTCACATTAGGAACTGTGGAGGCCAGAAGTTAGTAGAACAACACATTTACTGAAAGCAAAGAACTGTCAATCCAGACTTCTATATTGAGCAAAAATATCCTTCAGGGCTGG
>PVKP010047542.1:0-14972 GCA_004027715.1 Plecturocebus donacophilus | reverse complement strand
GTGCGCAGAGGCTACTGGGGGAACAAGATAGGCAAGCCGCACACCGTCCCTTGCAAGGTGACAGGTCGCTGTGGCTCTGTGCTGGTGCGCCTCATCCCCGCGCCCAGGGGCACTGGCATTGTCTCAGCACCGGTGCCCAAGAAGCTGCTTATGATGGCGGGTATTGATGACTGCTACATCTCAGCCAGGGGCTGCACTGCCACTCTGGGCAACTTCGCCAAGGCCACCTTTGATGCCATCTCTAAGACTTACAGCTACCTGACCCCCGACCTCTGGAAGGAGACTGTATTCACCAAGTCTCCCTATCAGGAATTCACTGACCACCTTGTCAAGACCCACACCAGAGTCTCCATGCAGAGGACCCAGGCTCCAGCTGTGGCTACAACATAGCAAAGTTTCTATACAAGAAAAATAAAGAGAATTAACACTGCAAAAAAAAAAAAAAAAAAAAAATTAACAATTTCTGTTTGGAGTGGAGTTTGAGTTTCACATTTTTTCTTGCAAGAAAATCAAAAGAAAAAAGGTTCTATTTAGATATCTTGTTGATGATAGTAGGGAAGAAGGTAATACCCCATCATCTCCCTCCTGCTCCCCCGCCATTCCTTGCTCTTCTCCCAATAATTATGGGAGGCAGAGATAAAACCCCAAATTGAAAACTTGAAAGAAAATTAAATGTGAAAGCCTTAACTGAAATTACTTTTCAAACAATCTATCTGAGTAAAGTCAAATGTGGCAAAATATTAGGATGAATCTAGGTGAAAGTGATGGGTATTCACTGTGTTCTTTAACTGTTTTTCATGGATTGAAATTCTGCAAGATAGCAAATGAGAAGTTGATCAGCCCTCCTCCTCTAATCTCTCACTTCTCTCATAAATTCTCTCAAGTTGTTCTAATTCTTGAAATTGTCATTTATTTAATCCATGATAAATTGCTCCAGAATTTTTAAGTGTTAAATCTATATTCTAATTAACTTTGCCACCAATGGCTGGATGACTTTCAATGAGAAATTTTTCTTCAAAATGGAATTGAGGTTACAAAAGATTGTGACCGCACACTTTTTTCAATAAAAGTGGAGAGTTAAGTTTATGAATATTTTTATTTTTTACTTTTTATTTATTTATTTTTGAGACAAGGTCTTGCTTTGTCAGTCAGGCTGGAGTTCAGTGGCACAATCTTGGCTCATTGCAACCTCCACCTCCCAGGTTCAAGCGGTTCTCCTGCCTTAGCCTCCTGAGTAGCTGTGATCACAGGCATGTGCCACCACATCTGGCTAATATTTGTATTTTTAGTAGAGATGAGGTTTCACCATGTTGGCCAGGCTGGTCTCAAATCCTGACCTGAGGTGATCCACATGCTTTGCCCTCCCAAAGTGCTAGGATTACAGATGTAAACCATCACACCTGGTCAGTATTTTTATTTTTAATTTGTTAACTTTATTTGTTCACTATTTTTTTATATGCAGCTTTACAGATGAAGAAATGGACTTTGTGGAGTCTATGAAACCTATGCCTGCATTTGGAAGGTAGGTCCTTAACGTAAGTGTTAGTTCAGTGGATACAGCATTTCATGTGCACACAAGAAGTTTCTAGATCAGGGCATGCCTTATAACTTGCTGAGCAACCCTTTAAACAAAAATCACCTCTCCTTTACCAAACATCAGTTTCTAACTAAAATGAGAGCTGAGACTAGAGGACATTAAATAGCCTGTCAATAGTCTGTGCAGCATCGGTGCTGCTGTCTTGATCTCACTTCACAGGCCTGAGCCTCTGAGGTGATATCAACCAAGGTGATGTGGAGATGATGCTGGTGAGAAGTTGTATTCCATTATCTACTTTTAAGCTCAAGGCTGAAACCTTAAGCTCAATGCCTCAAAAATATGTAACTCTGAGCCTAAGAGAAACAACAAGAGATTATACAATTAACTCCAAGGTGTTGGTGAGATGAAGAGACACCATCCTACGTGAACATGAGCACAGTGTAATGTATTTGATTATGCTGTGGCTCTTCACGGGCTCTCAGCTAGAATCAGTCTCCTCCCTGACCTTTCTAGGCCTGGCAGCTACAATGTCCCACACTCTGACCAAGTGATCCTTCCAAACAGTGAGAATTTAGGAACACAGTGATATGGATTTTGTTTACTGTGGCATATCTTTTCAATGACCTGACGCAAGACAGTCTGTCACCTGGTCTTGCCACAAAAGAAAGAGTGCTGGCTCTGAGTTGGAACAACCTGGATCCCAATATACCCAGCTGTTAAACCTGTCAGCATTGTGACCTTGAGCCAGTGACTTACCTTTCTGGAGTTCTGCCTTTCTCTTTTGTGACATAGAGGAAATAGTAACACAAATCTCAAAGAGCTCCTGAGGCTCTGAAGTGATGATGCATGGCATATGGAGTACTGACCTGGCCCTGGCTCATGGGAGTTTGAATGGATTCAACCTGAACGCCTCTCCTGAGGCTCTGAAGGGATGATGCATGGCATGTGGAGTAATGCCTGGTCTGGCTCCTGGGAGTCTGAATGGATTCAGCCTGAACGTCTCTCCTCCCAGATTTGTTTGATCTGACGATAGGTTACTGTCATGTCTTTAAGTTAGATGCTTTTTTAAATAAAAATCTCTTTCCTAAGTGGAATGGTTTCATCTTCAATAATGGTCTAGCTTAATGTTGTCTGAGATAAAATTATATCCATGGCTTTTTAAATGTATTCTCCTCACATGCTTTATTCAAAAAAGGCAAAATACTTCATATACCAGTGCATGTATACATTTTTTAAATTAATAAAATTATAGTACAAAATAGCCTTTGGAATAGCTATACAACAGGGATTGGCAAACGTTTTCTGTAAAGAATTAGATTTTAAATACATCAGGCTTTGTGGCTACATGGTCCCTGTTGCAACTGCTTAGCTCCACAGTGGCATCACAACGGCAGGTATGGACAAGGATGCAAACAGTGGGCATGCTATATCCCAGTGAAACTTGACTGATGGGTGTGGAAGTCCGAATTTCATATACTTTTCACATATCATAAAAGATTCTTATTTTTTGGATATTTTTTCTAACCATTAAAAATGTAAAAACCATTCTCAACGTTCGAGGTGAACAAAAACAGAGTTAGGGACCCTTTGGTCCGTGGGCTATCAGTTGCCAACCCTGGAAAGATGTGGGACACATTCAAAAGTCACAAAATCTATTATTCTGATATCCTAACATTACAGAATTCTGGAATGGTACTCATTCTTGGTGGTACTCAATTCTAGAATCGTAGGATATCAGAATTCTGGAATCCTAACATATCTCAATTTGAGAATGTTAGGATGTCAGAATTCTAGAATAATTGAAGGTTCTCAATTCTAGAATCTTAAAATATCAAAATTCTAGAATTCTTAGGAATTCTTAGGAATTTCAGAATTAAGATCCTCCAAGAATTCTAAAATTCTAACATCCTAAAGTTTCAGAATTCAGATATGCTATTCTAGAATTCTGATATCCAAAGATTCTAGAATTGAGAAACACGAAGAATTCTGAAATTCTGACATCTTAAAATTCTAGAATTCAGATAAGCTAGGATTCTAGAATATGGATATCCTAAGATTCTAGAATTGTGAACATCCAACGATTCTAGTATTTGGATATGCTAATATTCTAGAATTCAGATGTGCTAGAATTCTAGAATTTTGCTATCCTAAGATTCTAGAATTGAGAACCTACAAGGATTCTAGAATTCTGATATCCTAACTTTCTAGAATTCAGACATGCAGGGATACCAGAATTCTGATATCTTAAGATTCTAGAATTGAGAACCTCTAAGAATTCTAGGATTCTCACATCCTAACATTCTTGAATTCAGATATGTTTGGATTCTGTAATTGTGATAGACTAAGATTCTAGATTTGGAAATCTCCATGGATTCTAGAATTGTGACATCCTAATATTCTATAATTCAGATAAGCTAGAATACTAGAATTTTGATATCCTTCAGTTCTAGAAGTTAGAAACTCCAAGGATTCTTGGATTCTGACATCCTAACACTCTATAATTCAGATATGCTATAATTCTAGAATTTGATATTCTAAGATTTTAGAATTGAGAACTTCCAAGGATTCTAGAATTCTGACATCCTAACATTCTAGAATTCAGATATGCTGGGATTCCAGAATTCTGATATCCAAAGAGTTTTGAATACAGAACCTCTAAGAATTCTAGAATTCTGACATCCTAACATCCTGGATTTCAGATATGATAGGATGCAAGGATTCTGATATCCTAAGTTTCTAAGATTGAGAACCTCCAAGAATACTAGAATGCTGACATCCTAATATCTTAGATTTCAGATACACTAGGATGCAAGAATTCTGATATCCTAAGTTTCTAGAATTGAGAACCTCCAAGAATTCTAGCATTCTGACATCCTAACATCCTAGAATTCAGATATGATCAGGTTCTAATATTCTGATATCATTACATTATAGAATGCAAATATGATAGTGTACTAGAATTCTGATAGCCTTAGATTCAAGAATTGAGTACCACAAAGGATTCTAGAATTCTGACATCCTGAAAATCTAGAATTCAGAAATGCTAGAATTTTAGAATTTTGATATCCTACGATTCTAGAATTGAGACACTCCAAGGATTCTAGAATTCTGACATCCTAACATTCTAGAATTCTGACATGCTGGAATTCAAGTATTCTGATATCCTAAGATTCTGGAATTCAGAACCTCCAAGAATTCTCGAATTCTGACATCCTAACGTTCTAGAATACAGAAGTGATAGGATATTAGAATTGTGATATCCTAAGATTCTGGAATTGAGAACCTCCAAGAATTATGCTAGAATTCTAGAATTTTGATATCCTAAGTTATAGAATTGATAACATTCTTAATTCTAGAATTCTGACATCCTAATATTCTAGAATTCAGATATGCAAGGATTCCAGAATTCTGATATCCTAAGATTCTAGAACTGAGAACCTCCAAGAATTCAAGAATTCTGACATCCTAACATTCTAGAATTCAGATATGCTAGGATTCCAGAATTCTGATATGCTAAGATTCTAGAATTGAGAAACTGCAAAGATTCTGGCATTCTGACATCCTAACATTCTAGAATTCAGATATGCTAGTATTCCAGAATTATGTTGTCCTAAGGTTCTGGAATTCAGAACTTCAAAGGATTCTAGAATTCAGATACCCTAATGTTGTAGAATTCAGGCATGCTAGGATTCCAGAATTTTGAAACCCTAAGGTTCTAGAATTGAGATCCTCCAAGAATTCTATAATTCTCACATCCTAATATTACAGAATTCAGATATGCTAGGATTGTAGAATTCTGATATCCTAAGATTCTAGAATTTGGAACTTTTAAGGTTTCTCGAATTCTGACATCCTAATATTCTATAATTCACATATGCTAGAATTCTAGAGTTCTGATATCCTATGATTCTAGAATTGAGAGCCGCCAAGGATTCCAGACTTTGGACATCCTAGCATTCTAGAATTGAAATATTCTAGGATTCCCGTATTCTGATATCCCGAGATTCTTGAACTGAGAACCTCCAAGAATTCTAGAATTCTCACTAAGTAACAATCTAGAATTAAGATATGCTATTATCCTAGAATTCTGATACTCAAATAATCTAAAATAGAGAACCTGCAAGGATTCTAGAATTCTGACAACATAACGTTCTCGAATTAAGATATGCTAGAATTCTCGAATTTTGATATCCTAAGACTCTAGAATTGAGAACCTTAAAGGATTCTAGAATTCTGACATCCTAACATTCTAGGATTCAGATATGCTCAGATTCTATAATTCTGATATCCTAAGATTCTAGATTTGAGAACCTCCAAGGATTCTAGAATTCTGACATTCTAACATTCTAGAATTCAGATATGCTAGGAATCCAGAATTCTGATATCTGAAGATTCTAGAATTGAGAGCCTCCAAGAATACTAGAATTACGACATCCTAATCTTCTAGAATTCAGATATGCTAGGATTACCGTATTCTGATATCCTAAGATTCTAGAATTGAGAACCTGTAAGAATTCAAGAATTCTGACATTCTAACATTTTAGAATTCAGATATGCTAGGATTCCAGAATTCTGATATGCTAAGATTCTAGAATTGAGAACCTCAAAGTATTCCAGAGTTCAGACACCTTAAGGTTCTAGAATTCAGATATGCTAGGATTCTAGAATTTTGATATCCTAAGATTCTTGAATTGAGAACCTCCAAGAATTCTAGAATTGTGATATCCTAACGTTCTAGAATTTAGATATGCTAGGATTCCAGTTCTCTGATATCGTAAGGTTCTAGTATTGAGAAACTCCAAGATTTCTAGAATTATGACATCGTAACATTCTAAAATTCAGATATGCTAGAATTACAGATTTCTGATATCCTAATATTTTAGCATTGAGAACTTCTCAGAATTCAACAATTCTCACATCTTAACATTCTAGAATTTATATGTGGTAGGATTCTTGAATTCCGTTATCGAAAGTTTCCAAATTTGAGAATATCCAAAGATCTAGAATTCTGAAATCCCAACATTCTAGAATTCAGATATGCGAGACTTATATAATTCTGATATGCTATGATTCAAGAGTTGAGAACTTTCAAGAATTCTCAAATTCTGACATCCTAATATTCTAGTATTCCGAAATGCTAGAGTTCTACTATCCTGATATATTAAGATTTCAGAATTGAGAACCTCCAAGGATTCCCGAATTCTGACCCCCTAAGATTCTAGAATTCAGATATACTAGAATTCTAGAATTTTGATATACTTAAATTCTAGTATTGAGAAATTCCAAGGATTCTAGAGTTCTGACATCCTAACAATCTAGAATTCAGATATGCTAGGATGGAAGGATTCTGATATCTTAAGTTTCTAAAATTGAGAACCTCCAAGAATTCTAGAATTCTGACATCCTAACGTCCTAGATTTCAGATATGCTAGGATGCAAGGAATCTGATACCCTAAGTTTCTAGGATTGAGAACCTCCACGTATTCTCAAATTCTGACATTCTAACATTCAAGTATTCAGACGTGATAGGATCCTAGAATTTTGATATCCTAAGATTCTAGAATTGAGAACCTCCAAGAATTATGCTAGAATTGTAAAATTTTGATATCCTAAGATTATAGAATTGATAACATCCTTAATTCTAGAATTCTGACATCCCAATATTCTAGAATTCAGATATGCAAGGATGCCAAAATTCTGATATCCTAAGATACTAGAACTGAGAACCTCCAAGAATTCTAGAATTCTGACATCCAAATATTCTTGAATTCAGATATGCTAGGATTCTAGAATTCTGAAATGTTAAGATTCTAGTACTGAATGCATCCAAGAATTCTAGAATTCAGACATTCTTCCATTCTATATTTCAGATATGCTAGGATTCTAGAATACTGATATCCTAAGATGATAGAATTGAGAACCTCCCAAGATTCTAGAATTTGGATATCCTTACATTCTTGTATTCAGATATGGTAGGATTCCTGAATACTGATATCCTAAGATTCTGGAATTGAGAACCTCCAAGAATTCTAGAATTCTGACATCCTAACATTGTAGAATTCAGATATACTAAGATTCTAGAATGCTGATATCCTAAGATTCTAGTATTGAGAACCTCCAAGGATTCTAGAATTATGACATTCTAACATTCTAGAATTCATATATGCTAGGATTCTTGAATTCTCATTTCCATTGATTCTAAAATTGAGAACCTCCAAGGATTCTTGAATTCTGACATCCTAACATTCTAAAGTTCAGGTATGCTAGGATCCTAGAATTCTGATACAAAATGATTCTAGAATGGAGAGCCTCCAAGGATTCTAGAATTCTGATATCCTAATATTCTAGAATTCAGATATGCTAGAATTCTAGAATTTTGATATCCTTAGATTCCAGAATTGAGAACCCCCAGGGATTCTAGAATTCTGACATCCTTACATTCTATAATTCGGATATGATAGAATTCTGATATCCTAAGATTCTGGAATAGAGAACCTACACTGATTCTAGAATTCTGACAACCTAACGTTGGATAATTCGGATATGATAGCATTCCAGACCTCTGATATTCTAAGATTCTAGAATTAAGAATCTCTAAGGATTCCAGAATTATGACATTCTAACATTCTAGAATTCATATATGCTAGCATTCTAGAATTCTGATTTCCAATGATTCTAAAATTGAGAACCTCCAAGGATTCTTGAATTCGGACATACTAATATCCTAGAGTTCAGGTATGCTAGGATTCTAGAATTTTGATATCCTAAGATTCTAGAATTGAGAACCTTCAAGGAATCTAGAATTCTGACATCCTAACATTCTAGGATTCCGATATGCTCAGATTCTATAATTCTGATATCCTAAGATTCTAGATTTGAGAACCTCCAAGGATTCTAGAATTCTGACATTCTAACATTCTAGAATTCAGATATGCTGGGAATCCAGAATTCTGATATCTGAAGATTCTAGCATCGAGAGCCTCCAAGAATACTAGAATTACGACATCCTAATCTTCTAGAATTCAGATATGCTAGGTTTCCTGTATTCTGATATCCTAAGATTCTAGAATTGAGAACCTCTAAGAATTCAAGAATTCTGACATCCTTCCTAACTTTCTAGAATTCAGATATGCTAGGATTCCAGAATTCTGATATGCTAAGATTCTAGAATTGAGAACCTCAGAGTATTCTAGAATTCAGACACCCTAACGTTCTAGAATTCAGATATGCTAGGATACTATAATCTTGATATCCTAAGATTCTTGAATTGAGAACCTCCAAGAATTCTAGAATTGTGATATCCTAGCATTCTAGAATTCAGATATGCTAGGATTTTAGTACTCTGATATCTTAAGATTCTAGTCTTGAGAAACTCCAAGAATTCTAGAATTATGACATTGTAACATTCTAAAATTCAGACATGCTAGAATTACAGATTTCTGATATCCCTAATATCCTAGCATTGAGAACTTCCCAGAATTCGAGGATTCTCACGTCCTAACATTCTAGAATTCATATGTGCTAGGATTCTTGAATTGTGTTATCGAAAGTTTCTAAATTTGAGAATTTCCAAGGATCTAGAATTCTGACATCCTAACATTCTAGAATTCAGATATGCTAGGCTTATATAATTCTGATATCCTATGATTCTAGAGTTGAGAACCTTCAAAAATTCTCAAATTCTGACATCCTAATATTCCAGTATTCCAATACGCTAGAATTCTACTATTCTGATATATTAAGATTTCAGAATGGAGAAACTCCAAGAGTTCTAGAATTCTGACATCCTGACATTCGAGAATTCAGATATGCTAGGATACCAGAATTCTGATATCCTATGATTGTAGAATTGAGAACTTCTAGGAATTCTAGAATTCTGAGATCCTAACATTCTAGAATTCAGATATGTTGGATACTAGAATTCTGATAATGAATGATTCTAAAATTGAGAATCTCTTATGATTCTAGAATTCTGACATCCTAACATTGTAGAATTTAGATATACTAGTATCCTGGAATTCTGATATCCTAAGATTCTAGTAATGAGGATCTTCAACGATTCTAGAATTATGGCACTCTAACATTCTAGAATTCATAAATGCTAGGATTCTAGGATTCTGATTTCCAATAATTATAAAAGTGAGAACCTCCAAAGGTTCTTGAATTGTGACATCCTAACATTCTAGAATTCAGGTATGCTGAGATTCTAGAATTCTGATATCCAATGATTCTAAAATGGAGAACCTCCAAGGATTCTAGAATTCTGACATCCTAACATTCTAGAATTCAGATAGGCTAGAATTCCTGAATTCTGAGATCCTAAGATTCTAAAATTGAGAACTTCCAAGGATTCTAGAATTCTGACGTCCTAATATACTCAAATTCAGATATGCTAGGATTCCAGAATTCTGATATCCTAAAATTCTAGAATTGAGAACCATTAAAAATTCTAGAATTCTGACATCCTAACATCCTAGTATTCAGGTATGCTAGGATTCTAGTATTCTGTTATCCAAAATTCTACAATTGAGAATCTGCAAGGATTCTAGAATTCTGAGATTCTAACATTCTGTAATTCTTATATGCCAGAATTCTAGAATGTTGATACCCTTAGATTCTAGAATTGAGAACCTTCAGGAATTCTAGAATTCTGACATCTAAACATGCTAGAATTTAGATATGCTAGGATTCCAGAATTCTGATATACTTAAATTCTAGAATTGAGCACCTCCAAGAATTCTGGAATTCTGACATCGTTACATTCTAGAATTCATATATGCTAGCATTCAAGTATTCTGATATCCTCAGATTCTGGAATTCAGAACCTCCAAGGAATCTAGAAATCTGGCATCCTAATATTCTGTATTTCAGACTTGCAAGAATTCTAGAATACTGATGTCCTAAGTTTCTAGAATTGAGAACCTCCAAGGATTCTAGAATTCTGACATCCTAATATTCTAGAATTCAGATATGCTAGAATTCTAGACTTTTGATATCCTAAGATTCTAGAATTTCCAAGGATTCTATAATTCTCACATCCTAACATTCTAGGTTTCATATATTCTAGGATTCTAGTAGTCTGATATCCTAAGATTCTAGAATTGAGATCCTACAAGGATTCTAGGGTTCTGACATCCTAACATTCTAGAATTCAGATATGCTTGGATTCCAGGATTCTGATATCCTAAGATTCTAGAATTGAGAAACTGCAAAGATTCTGGCATTCTGACATCCTAACATTCTAGAATTCAGATATGCTAGTATTCCAGAATTCTGATGTTCTAAGATTCTGGAATTCAGAACCTCAAAGGATTCTAGAATTCAGACACCCTAAAATTCTAGAATTCAGGCATGACAGGATTCTAGAATTTTGATATCCTAAGATTCTTGAATTGAGAACTTCCAAAATTCTAGAATTATGACATACTAACCTTCTAGATTGCAGATATGCTAGGATTCTAGTACTCTGATATCTTAGGATTCTAGAATTGGGAACCTCCAAGAATTCTAGAATTATGACATCATAACATTCTAGAATTTAGATATGCTAGAATTCCAGATTTCCGATATTCTAATATTCTAGCATAAAGAACCTCCCAGAATTCGAGGATTCTGACATTCTTACATTCTAGAATTCACATATGCGAGGATTCTTGAATTGTGATATCGAAAGTTTCTAAATTTGAGAATTTCCAAGGATTCAAGAATTCTGACATCCTAACATTCTAGAATTCAGATATGCTAGACTTATATACTTCTGATATCCTACGATTCTAGAGTTGAGAAATTTCAAGAATTCTCAAATTCTGACATCGTAATATTCTAGTATTGTGATATGGTAGAATTCTACTATTCTAGTATATTAGGATTTCAGAATTCAGAACCTCCAAGAATTCTAGAATTCTGATATCCTAATATTCGAAAATTCAGACATGCTAGGATACCAGAATTTTGATATCCTAAGATTGTAGAATTTAGATCCACCAAGGATTCTATAATTCTCACATCCTTATAGAATTCAGACATGCTAGGATTCTAGAATTCTGATATCCTAAGATTCTAGAATTTGGAACTTCGAAGGATTCTCAAATTCTGACATCCTAATATTCTAGAATTCACATAGGCTAGAATTCTAAAATTCTGATATCCTATGATTCTAGAATTGAGAGCCACCAAGGATTCTAGACTTTGGACATCCTAGCATTCTAGAATTGAGATATTCTAGGATTCCCATATTCTTATATCCTAAGATTCTTGAATTGAGAAACTCCAAGAATTCTAGAATTCTCACTAAGTAACAATCTAGAATTAAGATGTGCTATTATCCTAGAATTCTGATATTCAAATATTCTAAAACTGAGAACCTACAAGGATTCTAGAATTCTGACAACTTAACATTCTAGAATTAAGATATGCTAGAATTGTAGAATTTTGATAGCCTAAGATTCTAGAATTGAGAACCTTCGAGGATGATAGAATTCTGACATCCTAACATTCTAAAATTCCGATATGCTCAGATTCTATAATTCTGATATCTAAGATTCTAGATTTGAGAACCTCCACGGATTCTAGAATTCTGACATTCTAACATTCTAGAATTCAGATATGCTATGATTCCAGAATTCTGATATGCTAAGATTCTAGAATTGAGAACCTCAAAGTATTCTAGAATTCAGACACCCTGACGTTCTAGAATTCAGGTATCCAAGGATTCTAGAATCTTGATATCCTAAGATTCTTGAATTGAGAACCTCCAAGAATTCTAGAATTGTGATATCCTAACATTCTAGAATTCAAATATACTAGGATTCTAGTACTCTCATATCTTAAGTTTCTAGTATTGAGAAACTCCAAGAATTCTACAATTATGACATCGTAACAGTCTAAAATTCAGATATGCTAGAATTACAGATTTCTGATATCCTAAAATTCTAGCATTGAGAACTTCCCAGAATTCGAGGATTCTCACATCCCAGCATTTTAGAATTCTTATGTACTAGGATTCTTGAATTGTGTTGTCGAAAGTTTCCAAATTTGAGAATTTCCAAGGATCTAGAATTTTGACATCCTAACATTCTAGAATTCAGCTATGCTAGACTTATATAATTCTGATATCCTACGATTCTAGGGTTGAGAACCTTCAAGAATTCTCATATTCTGACATCCTAATATTCTAGTATTCTGATATGCTAGAATTCTACTATTCTGATATATTAAGATTTCAGAATTGAGAACTTACAAGGATTCAAGAATTCTGACATCCTAACATTTGAGAATTCAGATATGCTAGGATACCAGAAATCTGATATCCTATGATTGTAGAATTGAGAACCTCCTGGAATTCTAGAATTCTTAGATCCTATCATACTCGAATTCAGATATGCCAGGATTCTAGAATTCTGAAAACGAATGCTTCTAAAATTGAGAACCTCCTACGATTCTAGAATTCTGACATCCTAACATTCTATCATTCAGATAAGCTAGAATACGAGAATTTTGATATCCTTCTACTCTAGAAGTGAGAACTTCCAAGGATTCCCGAATTCTGACCCCCTACGTTTCTAGAATTCAGATATGCTAGAATTCTAGAATTTTGATATTCTAAAATTCTAGAATTGAGAAATTCCAAGGATTCTAGAATACTGACATCCTAACATTCTAGAATTCAGATATGCAAAGAATCAAGGATTCCGATATACTAAGATTCTAGAATTCTGAACATCCAAAGAATTCTCGAATTCTGACATCCTAACATTCTAGAATTCAGATATGCAAGGATGCAAGGATTCTGATATCCTAAGTTTCTAAAATTGAGAAACTCCAAGAACTCTAGAATTCGGACATCATAACGTCCTAGATTTCGGATATGCTAGGATGAAAGAAATCTGATACCCTAAGTTTCTAGGATTGAGAACCTCAAAGAATTCTTGGATCCTGACATCCTGACATTCAAGTATTCAGAAGTGACGGGATCCTAGAATTTTGATATCCTAAGATTCTAGAATTGAGAACCTCCAAGTATTATGCTAAAATTCTAAAATTTTGATATCCTAAGATTATAGAATTGATAACTTCCTTAATTCTAGAATTCTGACATCCTAATATTCTAGAATTCAGATATGCAAGAATTCCAGAATTCTGATATCCTAAGATTCTAGAACTGAGAACCTCCAAGAATTCTAGAATGCTGACATCCAAATATTCTTGAATTCAGATATGCTAGGATTCTAGAATTCTGAGATCTTAAGATTCTAGTACTGAATGCATCCAAGAATTCTAGAATTTGGACATTCTTCCATTCTAGGTTATAAATATGCTAGGATTCTAGAATACTGATATGCTAAGATTATAGAATTGAGAACCTCCCAAGATTCTAGAATTTGGATTTCCTTACATTCTTGTATTCAGATATGCTTGGATTCCCGAATACTGATATCCTAAGATTCTGGAATTGAGAACCTCCAAGAATTCTAGAATTTCGACATCCTAACATTGTAGAATTCAGATACACTAAGATTCTAGAATGCTGATATCCTAAGATTTTAGTATTGAGAACCTCCAAGGATTCTAGAATTATGACATTATAACATTCTAGAATTCATATACGCCAGGATTCTAGAATTGTGATTTCCATTGATTCTAAAATTGAGAACCTTGAAAGATTCTTGAATTCTGACATCCTAACATTCTAGAGTTCAGGTATACTTGGATACTTGAATTCTGATATAAAATAATTATAGAATAGAGAAGCTCCAAGGATTCTAGAATTCTGACATTCTAACATTCTAGAATTCAGATACGCTAGAATTCTAGAATTTTGATATCATTAGATTCCATAACTGAGAACCCCCAAGGATTCTAGACCTCTGATATTTTTACATTCTAGAATTTGCATATGAGAGAATTCGAGAATTCTGATATCTTAAGATTCTGGAATAGAGAACCTACAACTATTCTAGATTTCTGACAACGTAACATTGGAGAATTCGGATATGATAGCATTCCAGAACTCTTATACACTCAGATTCTAGAATTGAGAACCTCCAAGAATTTTAAAATTTAGACATCCTAACATTCTGGTATTAAGATATTCTAGGATTATAGAATTCTGAAATCAAAGAATTCTAGAACCGAGAGCTTCGAAGAATTCTAGAAATCTGACATCCTAACATTCTTGAATTCAGATAGGCAAGAATTCCAGAATTCTGAGATCCTAAGACTCTAGAATTGAGAACTTCCAAGAATTCTAGAATTCTGACCTCCTAACGTCCTAGATTTCAGATAGGCTACGATGCAAGGAGTCTGATACCCTAAGTTTCTAGGATTGAGAACCTCCAAGAATTCTCGGATCCTGACATCCTAACATTCAAGTATTCAGACGTGACGGGATCCTAGAATTTTGATATCCTAAGATTCTAGAATTGAGAACCTCCAA
>PVKP010047541.1:0-14936 GCA_004027715.1 Plecturocebus donacophilus | reverse complement strand
AAAAAAACAAAAAAAAAAAAAAAAAAAATTAGCCAGGTGTGGTGGTGCGCACCTATAATCCCAGCTACTCAGGAGGCTGAGGCAGGAGAATCGCTTGAACTTAGGAGACAGATTGCAGTGAGCCGAGATCGCACCATTGCACTCCAGCCTGGGCAACAAGAGCGAAACTCCAGCTAAAAAATAACCAAAAGAAAAAAAAAAGAAAAAGAAAAAATGTGATGTGGAAACAGCTGCAGAGAAAAAAACAAGAAAGAAACAGTTCTACCAAAAAGACGCACGCACTCATGTTCATTGCAGCACTATTCACAATAGCAAAGACTTGGAATCAACCTGGGTACCCATCAACAGTGGATTGCATAAAGAAAATGTGGTATACGTATACCATGGAATACTATACAGCCATAAAAAGAGGGAAATCATGTCCTGCTCAGCAACACGGATGCCGCTGAAGATCAATGAATGCAGGAACAGAAAACCAAGTACTGAATGTTCTCGTAACGGGGAGCTGAACAGTGGGTACTCATGGAGATAAAGATGAGAACAGTATTCACTGGGGACTCCAAAAGAGAGAAGGGAGGAGGGCAACGGTTGAAAAACTGATGGGTACTATGTACACTACATGGATGATAGGATCAACTGTACCCTAAACCTCAGCATCATGCAATATACTCATGTAACAAATCTGACATGTACCCCCTGAATCTAAAGTAAAAGTTGAAAATTTTTTTTAATGGGCAAAAGATCTAAACAGACATTTCTGCAAAGAAGATACACAAATGGGGTCGGATGCAGTGGCTAATGCCTGTAATCCCAGCACTTTGGGAGGCCAAGGTGGGCAGATCACCTGAGGTTGGAAGTTCGAGACCATCCTGACCAACATGGAGAAAGCCCGTCTCTACTAAAAATACAAAATTAGCCAGGCATGGTGGCACATGCCTTTAATCTCAGCTACTAGGGAGGCTGAGGCAGGAGAATCTCTTGAACCCAGGAGGCAGAGGTTGTGGTGAGCTGAGATCGTCCCATTGCACTCCAGCCTGGGCAACAAATGCAAAACTCCATCCCCTCCACACGCAAGAAAGGATATACAAGTGGCGAATAAACACATGAAAAGAGGCTCACGACATTAATCATCAAGTAAATTGTATTCACTCTGTGTTTCCGATGCTTTGACATTTCAGGGCCTTACTGACTTTGGAGGGACTGTGCCTCCTAGGACTAGCCAGTTCCCAGAGAGAGTAAAGGACTTGCTTGTGAGCATACCTTTCATATGCAAACCAACCAATCCTGAGATCGCATCCCCAGTTACCTCCTTCATGGGGCTCTCACACTCTAGGCCACTATTCCCCTGCCTTAATCACTCCAAGGCCAAGGACAGCCCCTAGGCCCCAGAGCCCATCAGCCAATCCTAACCTGCTTACCCTGCCTCACCTGTTCCTCCCCACAGAAAACAATAGAGACTCTTGCCTATATTTTTCCTTTGCCTCTTGACTGAACCTGATGGTTCCCCATGTGGCCCCCACGATATGGTGCACCTATTCCTCTTGAGATCTGTGAGTTTTCTGGTTTTGTGTTTTGTTTTGTTTTTAATTTTGAGACAAGTTCTTGCTCTGTTGCCCAGGCTGGAGTGCATTGGTGCAGCCACAGCTCACTGAAGCCTTGACCCTCAGACTCAAGCAATCCTCCCACTTCAGGTTCCAGGTAGTTGGGCCTACAAGTGCCTGCCACCTTGCCCAGCTAGTTTTTTTATTTTTTGTAGAGACAGGGTCTCCTCATGTTTCCCAGGCTAGTCTCAAATTCCTGTAGTAATCCTCCTAAGCAATTCTCCTGCCTCAGCCTCCCAAAGTGCTGGGATTACAGGCGTGAGCCACTGCACCTGGCTGAGATCTATGACTTTTAACAGCTTTCTTTTCCATGCAATCATCTCCTGGTGTGTTTGCCCCATCTGAAATACAACAAAGGGCAGTGGAATATATACAAGTGCAGTGACACACACCTGTAATCCCAGCTACTCAGAAGGCTGAGGTGGGAGGATCAATTGAGCCCAGGAGTTCAAAACCAGCCTGGGCAATGTATGGAGACCCTGTCTCTACAAAAAAAAAAAAAAAAAAAATTAAATAGTGGAGCACGATGACACACACCTGTAGTCCTAGCTACTTGGGAAGCTGAGGCAGGAAAATCACTTTTGCCCAGCAGTTCATGGTTACAGTGAGCTGTGATTGTACCACTGCACTTCAGCCTGGATCATGAAGCAAGATCCAAAATAAAAATAATAAATAATAAATATTTAAGATTAATACGCATGGTCTTTCTCTTGCTAGTCTATTTTTTGTTAGTTTAATTCACAGACCAGGCTGCGTTCAGTGGCTCATGACTATAATCCCAGAACTTTGGGAGGCCGAGGCAGAAGAATAGCTTAAGTTCAGGAGCTCATGACTCGTCTGGGCAACATATTACCTTGTCTCTACAAAAAATAAACAAAATTAGCTGGGCATGGTGATGCATGCCTGTAGTCCCATCTATGTGGGAGGCTGATGTGGGAGGATTGATCGAACCTGGGAGCCTGAGGCTGAAGTTAGGTGAGATCATGCCATTGCACTCCAGTCTGGGCAAAAGACCAAGACCCTCTCAAAAAAATAAATATAAATAAATTCACAGTCTCCCCCCAGCCACTGAAACTAAGACAACAGATAAAGTTTTCTTCCCCTATTGATAGATAAAATGTGGTATATCTATGCAATGGAATACGATTCATCCCTGAAAAAGGAATGAGGCATTGAAACATGCCACAACTCAGATAACCTGAGGTCAGGAGTTCAAGACCAGCCTGACCAACATGGAGAAACCCCGTCTCTACTAAAAATACAAAACTTAGCCAGGAGTGGTGGTGCATGCCTGTAATCTAAGCTACTTGGGATGCTGAGGGAGGAGAATCGCTTGAATCCTGGAGGCAGAGGTTGCAGTGAGCTGGGATCACACCATCGCACTCCAGCCTGGGCAACAAGAGCTAAACTCCATCTCAAAAAAAAAAAAAAAAGAAAAAGAAACATGCCACAACTTGGATTAACCTTGAAAATATTATGCTAAGTGAAAGCAGCCAGCCAGATGAGGTGGCTCACGCCTGTAATCCTAGCATTTTGGGAGGCTGAGGTGGGAGGATAATTTGAGCCTAAGAGTTGCCTGGGCAACATAGCAAGATCCCATCTCTTAAAAATAAAAAAGATTAAATTTAAAAAACGGGAAGCCGAGCATGGTGGCTTACACCTGTAATCACAGCACTTTCAGAGATTGAGGCAGGTGGATCACCTGAGGTCAGGAGTTTGAGACCAGCCTGGCCAACATGATGAAAACCCATCTCACTTTTTTTTTTTTTTTTTTTGAGATGGAGTTTCACTCTTGTTGCCCAGGCTGGAGTGCAATGGCATGATCTCAGCTCATCTCAACTTCGCTTCCCAGGTTCAAGTGATTCTCCTGCCTCAGCCTCCCAAGTAGCTGGGATTATAGGCATGCACCACCATGCCCGGCTAATTTTGTATTTTTAGTAGAGATGGGTTTCTTCACATTGGTCAGGCTGGCCTCAAACTCCTGACTTCAGGTGATCTACCCACCTCGGCCTCCCAAAGTGCTGGGATTACAGGCATGAGCCACAGCATCCAGCCGGTGAAACCCCATCTCTACTAAAAGTGCAAAAATTAACTGGACGTGGTGGTGGTGGTGGGTGCCTGTAATCCCAGCTACTCAGGAGGCTGAGGCAGGAGAATCGTTTGAACCTAGGAGATGGAGGTTGCAGTAAACCGAGATTGTGCCATTATACTCCAGCCTGGGTAACAGAATAAGACTCTGTTTTAAAACAAAACAAAACAAAAGGCCAGGCACAATGGCTCACACCTGTAATCCCAGCACTTTGGGAGGCCAAGGCGGGGGGCAGATCACAAGGTTGGGAGTTTAAGACCAGCCTGACCAATGTGGTGAAATCCGGTCTGTACTAAAAATAGAAAAATTAGCCAGGCATAGCAATTTGTGCCTGTAGTCCCAGCTACTCAGGAGGCTGAGGCAGGAGAATTGCTTGAACCCGGAAGGTGGAGATTGCAGTGAGCCGAGATCATGCCACTGCACTCCAGCCTGGGCGACAGAGCAAGACTGCATCTTAAAAAAAAAAAAAAAAAGCACCGAAATCACTAAAAGGAATACATAATCTGACTCCCACGAATTTTCCCAGTGTCATCACTCTCCAGGTTTCTCTTCATCAGTCATCAGTCTTTTCCTTCCACTCTAATTCTAGCCATGCTGAATCATTATCCTGTATGTGTGCGAGGATTTTAAAATATATATAAATAAATATATATATATATATAGAACCCTCCGAGGATCAAGCGAGTCTTGTGCCTCAGCACCCCAAGTAGTTAAAACCACAGATGGGCGCCACCGTGCCCGGCTAATTTTTTGTATTTTTAGTAGAGACGGGGTTTTGCCACGTTGCCCAGGCTGGTCTCCAACGCCGGAGCTCAATTAATCCACCCACCTCAGCCTCCTAAAGTGCTGGGATTACAGGCCTGTGCCACCATGCCCCATGATTTTAAAATATTTTTATAGGCCAAGGTGGGCAGATCACTTGAGGTCAGGAATTCAAGACCAGCCTGGCCAACATGGTAAAACCTTGTCTCTACTAAAAATACAAAAATTAATGAGCCATGGTAGCACATGCCTATAATCCCAGCTACTCCAGAGGCTGAGGTAGGAAAATTGCTTGAACTCGCGAAGCGGAGATTGCAGTGAGCCAAGATCGTGCCACTGCACTCCAGCCTGGGTGACAGAGTAAGACTCTGTCTTAAAAAAAAAAAAAGAAAGATAACTAATACAACATGCCATTCATCTCTAAGCCCAACATTGCAAGATATTTACCTAATTAACCCTCAGTTATCCTGATCAGTTTCAAAATCATTTTTTTCCAAGCTCCTTCTCTACAAAATATGCAAAATTTACCTGGGAGTGGTGGTATGTGCCTGTAGTCTCTGCTACTCTGCAGGTTTAGGTGGGAGGATCACCTGAACCTAGGAGGTCTAGGCTACACTGAGCCATGATCGTGCCACTGCACTGCAGCCTGAGCAACACAGTGAGACCCTGTCTCCAAAAAAATAATATTTTAAAAGATAATCACATGATTTTTTTCCCATGTCCCAGTGCCATCTCATGCCACAAGTCCTGAAGGGTATCTAACGGACTTTCAACAAAGGAGAGAGAAAACGTTTGGTAAGCAGAATTCTAAGATGGTCCAAAGATTCCTGTTCTCTGTATCATTCCCTTAATTAGATAGATCACCGATCAGTAGTTGACTTCGAGCCAATCAAAGAGTAGATTATCTTGATTGGCCTGCCCTAATCCAGTAAGCCCTATTTGTTTGTTTGTTTGTTTGTTTGAGACGGGGTCTGGCTCTGTCACCCAGGCTGCAGTGGAGTGATGCAACCTCCGCTCACTACACCTCCACCTCCAGGGCTCCAGCCATCTTCCCACCTCAGCCTCCTGAGGAGCTGGGACCATAGGCAGATGCCACCATGCCCAGACAATTTTTGTATTTTTTTGTAGAGATGGGTTTTTGCCATGTTGCCCAGGCTGGTCTTGAACTCCTGGCCTCAAGTGATCTGCCTACTTTGGTCTCCTAAAGTGCCGGGATTTTAGGTGTTAGCCACCATGCCTGGCCCTGTAAGCCCTTCAAAAGAATGCAAAGCAACAGAGAGACATTTTCCTACTGGCCTTGAAGATGAAGTGAACCGCCATGTTCCGAATGGACTTGTGGAGATGCTGTGTGCAAGAATCTGAGGCAATTGGAGGAGATGAGAGCAGTCCTCAGCCAACAGCTGGCAAGAAAATGGGAACGTCATAATACAACCACCAGGAGCTGAATTTTACCAACAACCACAGTGAGCTTTGAAAGGCCCTCAAGCCTTAGGTAAGATCTATGGCCAGGACTTTGCTTTTGGCCTAGAGAGACCCTAAGCAGAAGACCTGGTCAGCCCAGCCCAGACTCCTGACCTACAAGAACTGGGACATAATAAATATGTGGTTTTGAGTTTTTGGTTTTGCCTTTTGATTTGTTTGTTTGTTTCTTCTTGTTTTTTGCTTGACAGTCTTAATATGCATTTTTAAATTTCTATTTTATTTGATTTACTTTATTATTTTTTTTTAAGACAGAGTCTCACTGTGTCACCCAGGTTTGAGTGCAATGGCATGATCTCAGCTCACTGCAACCTCTGCCTCCTGGGTTCAAGTAATTCTCCTGCCTCAGCCTCCCGAGTAGCAAGGTTTACAGGTGTCCGCCACCATGCCAGCTAATTTTTTTTTCTTTCTTTTTTTTTTAAAGATGGGGTTTCACCATGATGGCCAGGCTGATCTTGAACTCCTGACCTCAGGTGATCCACCTGCCTTGGCCTCCCAAAGTGCTGGGATTACAGGCATGAGCCACAGTGACCGTCTTAATGCATCTTTTTTATTTTATTTTATTTATTTAGTGAGATGGAGCCTCACTCTGTTGCCCTATTGCCAGGCTGGAGTATAGTGGTGTGATCTCAGCTCACTGCAACCTCCACCTCCCGGATTCAAGTGATTCTCCTGCCTCAGCCTCTCGAGTAGCTGTGATTACAGGCATGCTCCACTACACCTGGCTAATTTCGTATTTTAGTAGAGATGGGCTTTCTCCATGTTGGACAAGATGGTCTCTATCTCTTGACCTCGTAATCCGACCGCTTAAGGATTATAGGTGTAAACCACTGTGACTGGGCCTGTTTTGTTTTATTTTATCTTATTTTATTTTATTTTGAGACAGAGTATTGCTCTGTTGCCCAGGCTGGAGTGCGGTGGCACGATCTCGGCTCACTGCAACCTCTGCCTCCTGGGTTCAAGTGATTCTCCTGCATCAGCCTCCCAAGTAGCTGGGATTGCAGGTGCATGCCACCAGGCCCGGTTTTGTACTTTTAGTAGAGATGGGGTTTCACCATGTTGGACAGGATAGTCTCGAACTCCTGACCTCAGGTGATCCATCCACCTCAGACTCCCAAGGTGCTGGGATTACAGGTGTGAGCCACCACGGCCATCCAATGCGATATTTTTAAAAGTCAAAATAGATGCAGCAAAATCCCATAATGAACAAAATATTAAAATGTTAAAGATCAGATCAGTTAATTTCTTCTTTTGCCTCAGGCTCCAGTATGGTTAGGCGCAGCACTACTTGGCACTGCCACTGAGCAAAGAGCATGGGCAGACAGAACTGCTTTCGGAACACTCTTTGTATTTTTTTAAAAATATGTTTGGACAGAATGATGGAGGCAATTGCTAGAAGTCACCTCCACAGCTTCCAGGATTTAGACTCTGAGCACTGACCTTTCCAGCCTTTTTTAATCTCCCCAAAGCACAATCAGAACAAGAAACAGAAACACAAATGCTATCTTCACTAAAACTAGGAAACATTTATCACCCCAAACCCATAGCACATGAAGACAAAAAGCAGATGGAAGAATGGTGACTAAATTAGCAGAGCAGAGGAAGGCCAAGCTTTGTTGGAGAAGACCCACAAAAAGCAAGAACACTCAAGGACTGATGCCTGGTAATTTGGAAGGCTGCGATAGGAACAGGACACTGAAGACAGTGAGGGGTTTTCTGAAGACTAAAAAGCAGCTCTGCAAACCCTCCCTAATTCCCATCAGTCAGGTAGTCACCCCTTTCGCACTCCCACAGGTACGTTTTCTGAGGAAAAGCAATCTGAGAAGGTTGGGGAGCAGCAGGAAGAAAGACAGATTGGGCGAGGATTTGGTGAAAGTCTACAGGCCGAATGTGGTGGCTCTTGACTGTAATCCCAGCACTTTGGGAGGCCGAGGAGGGCAGATCACTTGAGGTCAGGAGTTTGAGACCAGCCAGGCCAACACAGCAAAACTGTGTCTCTAGTAAAAGTACAAAAAGTTTAGCTGGGCATGGTGGTGGGTTCCTGTAATCCCAGTTACTTGGGAGGCTAAGGCAGGAGAATTGCTTGAACCCAAGAGGGGGAGGTTGCAATGAGCTGAAATCACGCCACTGCTCTGCAGCCTGGGCAACAGAGTGAAACTCCATCTCAAAGAAAAAAAAATCTACCACATTCCTAGAGTACTTGCTTTTTTGTTTGTTTTGTTTTGTTTAAAAAAAAAGGTTGGCTGGGCTCAGTAGCTCACTCCTGTAATCCCAGCAATTCAGGAGGCTGAGGTGGGCAGATCACAAGGTCAGGAGTTCGAGGCCAGCCTGACCAACATGGTGAAATCCCATCTCTACTAAAAATACAAAAAATAAAAATAAAAATAGCCAGGCATGGTGGCATGCACCTGTAATCTCAGCTACTCAGGAGGCAGAGGCCGAAGAATCACTTGAACCTAAGAGGTGGAGGTTGCAATGAACCAAGATCACATTACTTTGCTCCAGCCTGAGCAACAGAACAAGACTCTGTTCAAAAAAAAAAAAAAGATCTACATATTGAACTGTGAGATTCCTCAGTCCAGTGCTACAGAGCCAAAAGCCAGGCAGAAGATTAGTTTTTCTCCAGATAAATTGCTACAGAGAAAATACCTACACATACTGTCATTTGTAGTATCACACATCCATCTCCACAAAAAAGATGGATGACTACGTAGGGAATCTAAAAATAAGCTCACAAGTTGACAAGACCTGCCCACTCACACAGAGCTTCCAGTCAGCTGTGCAGTGGTTCAGTTAAAAATCTGACCAAATATTCAAGGATCATCAGACCTTTGAGGAAAGCTTTCAACAGTAAAGATAGAGACCAAGCCTGGGCGCGGTAGCTCATGCCTATAATCCCAGCACTTTGGGAGACCTAGGCAGGTGGATCACCTGAGGTCAGGAGTTCAAGACTAGCCTGGCCAATATGGTGAAACCCCCAACTCTACTAAAAATACAAAAATTAGCCGGGTGTGGTGGCAGGAGCCTGTAATCCCAGCTACTTGGTAGGCTGAGCCAGGAGAATTGCTTGAACCTGGGAGATGGAGGTTGTAGTCAGCGGAGATCATGCCACTGCACTTCAACCTGGGCGACAGAGCAAGACTCCGTTTAAAAAAAAAAAAAAAAAAAAAAAAAACAGGCCAGGCGAGGTGGCTTACGCCTCTAATCCCAGCACTTTGGGAGGCCAAGGTGGGCAGATCTCAAGGTCAGGAGATTGAGACCATCCTGGCCAACATGGTAAAACCCTCTCTCTAGTAAAAAGACAAAAAATTAGCTGGGCAGAGTGGTGCGCGTCTGTAGTCCCAGCTGCTTGGGAGGCTAAGGCAGGATAATCGTTTGAATCTAGGAGGCAGAGGTTGCAGTGAGCCAAGATCACATCACTGCACTCCAGCCTGGTGAAAGGCCAAGACTCCATCTCAAAAAAAAAAAAAAACAGGGCAGGTACGGTGGCTCACACCTGTAATCCCAGCATTTTCGGAGGCCGAGGTGGGTGGATCACCTGAGGTCAGGAGTTCAAGACCAGTCTGGCCAACATGGAGAGACCCCTCCATCTCAAAAAAAAAACCAAACAGGCCAGAGGAGGAAAACAGGACTCAGTGGAAACAGAGATAATACAGACGATAGAAGAAACTTTCAAAATGTAAATTAATATTCTCAGGGAGATAAGATTTTACACCATAAAATAAGACTCAATTCCTTTGAGGAAGAAAGGAAGGGAGGTAGGGAGACAGGAAAAGAGGAAAGAAAGGAAGGAAAGGAGGCAAGGAGAAAGGAGGAAATAAGAAAAATTAGATAATGATTCAACCTGAGGAAGCTGATGAAAGGAAAAAGAAAAAATAGATAGTGAGAGGTGCTTTTGGAAATTAACAATGGGGATGAAGTAAAAAAAGAGTTAGAAAATTAAAGGATCAGTCCAAGAGTTTCAATATCAAATTAAAAGAGTTCCTAAAAGAGATAACAGGCCCAGCCCAGTGGCTCATGCCTATAATCCCAGCACTTTGGGAGGCCCAGGCAGGGAGATCCCTGGAGCTCAGGAGTTCAAGATCAGCTTGGACAACGTGGTGAAACCCCTTCTCTATAAAAAATACATAAATTAGGCCTGGCGCGGTGGCTCACGCCTATAATCTCAGCACTTTGGGAGGCCGAGGCAGGTGGATCACAAGGTCAAGAGATCGAGACCATCCTGGTCAACATGGTGAAACCCCGTCACTACTAAAAAATCAGCTGGGCATGGTGGCACACGCCTGTACTCCCAGCTACTCGGGAGGCTGAGGCAGGAGAATTGCTGGAACCCAGGAGGCAGAGGTTGCGGTGAGCCGAGATCGTGCCATTGCACTCCAGCCTGGGTAACAAGAGCAAAACTCCGTCTCAAAAAAAAAAAGAAAAACACAAACATTAGCCTGGCGTGCTGTCACATACCTGTAGCTCCAGCTACTTGGTAGGTGAGGTGGGAGGTTGGTTTGAGTCTGGGAGGTGGTGGTTATAGTGAGTCAAGATTGAGCCGCTGCACTCCAGCCTGGGCAATAAAGTAAGACCCTATCTCAAAATAAAGATGAAAAAAAACAGAGAGAGAGAACAATGGGAACAAAATTATCAAAGAAATGGCACAAGAATATTTCCAAGAAGTGAAGCCCCAGTCTCTAGTTTAAAAAAGAGCATATTGACGCCAGGCACGGTGGCTCACACCTGTAATCCCAGCACTTTGGGAGGCAGAAGCAAGTGGATCACCTAAGGTCAGGAGTTCAAGACCAGCCTGGCCAACATGGTGAAATCCAGTCTCTACTAAAAATATAAACATTAGCTGGGTGTAGTGGCACGCACCTGTAATCCCAGCTACTCAGGAGGCTGAAAGTAGAAAAATCCATTGAACCTGGGAGGCATAAGTTTCAGTGAGCAGGGATGGCACCACAGCACTCCAGCCTGGGGGACAAGAGTGAACCTCTGTCTCAAAAAAAAAAAAAAAGAACATGTTGAAGACCAGTAGCTCACTCCTGTAATCCCAGCACTTTGGGAGGCCGAAGCAAGTGGATTGTTTGAGCTCAGGAGTTCAAGACCATCCTGGGCAATATCATGAAACCTCATGTCCACAAAAATTAGCCAGGTGTGGTGGTGCATGTCTGTGCTCCCAGCTACTCGGGAGGCTGAGATGGGAGGATTGCTTGAGCCTGGAAGATAGAGGCTGCAGTGAACCTAGATTGTACCACTGCACACCAGCCTGGGAGACACAGACTCTATCTCAAAAAAAAAAAAAAGGCCAGGCGTGGTGGCTCACGCCTGTAATCCCAGCACTTTCAGAGGCCAAGGTGGACAGATCACAAGGTCAGGAGTTCAAGACCAGCCTGACCAATATGGTGAAACCCTGTCTGTACTAAAAATATAAAAATTAGCTGGGCATGGTGGCACATGCCTGTAGACTCAACTACTTGGGAGGCTGAAGCAGGAGAATAGCTTGAACCTGAGAGGCACAGAGGTTGCAGTGAGCCAAGATCATGCCATTGCACGCCAGCCTGGGTGACAGAGCAATACTCCATCTCAAAAAAAAAAAGAGTATATTGAGGCCAGTCTTGGTGGCTCACACCTATAATCCCAGCACCTTGGGGGGCCAAGGTTGGAGGCTCTCTTGAGGCCAAGAATTCAAGGCCAACTTAGGCAATATAAAGAGATCCCATCTCTATTTTATTTTTATTTTTTATTTTTGAGACAGGATCTCACTCTGTTGCCCATGCTGGAGAGCAGTGGTATGAACTCGGCTCACTGTAGTCTTGCCCTCCCAGGTTCAAGGAATCCTCCCACCTCAGCCTTCCAAATAGCTGGAACTACAGACATGAGCCACCACACCAGGCTAATTTTTATATTTTTTTGTAGAGTCAGGGTTTTGCCATGTTGCTCAGGCTGGTCTCCAACGCCTGGACTCAAGTGCCTCAGCCTCGCAAAATGCTGGAATTACAGGCATGAGCCACCTCCCTCCACTGACGGAATTTAAATTAGTAACATGGTCTTTCTCTTTTCTTTTCTTTTCTTTTTTCTTTTTGAGACAGAGTTTCGCTCTTGTTGTCCAGTCTGGAGTGCAATGGTGCGATCTCGGCTCACCGCAACCTCCGCCTTCTGGGTTCAAGCGATTCTCCTGCATCAGCCTCTGGAGTAGCTGGGACTACAGGCATGCACCACCACACCTGGCTAATTTTGTATTTTTAGTAGAGATGGGGTTGCTCCATGTTGGTCAGGCTGGTCGCAAACGCCCGACCTCAGGTGATCCACCCACCTCAGCCCCACAAAGTGCTGGGATTACAGGTATGAACTATGGCACTCGGGCCTGTTTTTTGTTTTTTTGGGGTGTCTGTGAGGCAGGGTGTTTCTCTGTAGCCCAGGATGGAGTGCAGTGGCTCACTGCAAACTCAACCTCCCAGGCTCAAGCTATCCTCTGACCTCAGCCTCTGGAGTAGCTGAGACTAAAGGCATGCCCCACCATGCCTTGCTTTTTTTTTTTTTTGAGATAGTTTTCTATTGTCCAGGCTGGAGTACAGTGGCAGTCTCAGTCCACTGCAGCCTCAATCTCCTGGGCTCAAGCAATCCTCCCACCTCAGCCTCCCAAGTAGCTGAGATTACAGGCAGGTACCACCATGCCTGGCTAGTTTTTTCTGTAGAGATGGGGTCTCACTACGTTGCCCAGGCTGGTCTCAACCTCCTGAAGTCAAGCAATTCTCCTACCTGGGCCTCCCAAAGTGCTAAGATTATAGGCATGGGTGACCATGCCCAGCCCAATTTAGTTTGTTTTAAAGAAAAACAGTTTTGGCAGGGCAAGGGGGCTCATGCCTGTAATCCCAACAGGTGGGCGAATCACAAGTTCAGGAGTTCAAGACCAGCATGGTCAATAGGGTGAAACCCCGTCTTTACTAAAAATACAAAAATTAGCCAGGCATGGTAGCAGGCGCCTGTAGTCCCAGTTACTCAGGAGGCTGAGGCAGGAGAACCGCTTGAACCTGGGAGGTGGAGGTTTCAGTGAGCCAAGATTATGCTACTGCATTCCAGCCTGGGCGACAGAGCATTCCAGCCTGGACTCCATCTTGAAAAAAAAAAAAAAAAAAAAACGGTTTTATTGTACGTTTTTCTGGTATCCATAAATACTAAAAACATATTGAACAATGATATAACACTACCGTATAGTAAACAGTAATATATAATAGAAATATGTATAGTTTTGATTCACTAATCTCATTTCTTCATCCTTAGTAATAAAATCCTGGCCAGGCTCAGTGGCTCATGCCTATAATTCCAGCACTTTGGGAGGCCAAGGTGGGTGGATCACTTGAGGTCAGGAGTTTGAGACCAGCCTGGCCAACATGATGAAACCCCATCTCTACTAAAAATACAAAAAAAAAAAAACCTGGTGGCTGGGCACAGTGGCTCATGCCTGTAATCTCAGCACTGTGGGAGGCCAAGGTGGACGATCACTTGAGGTCAGGAGTTCGAGACCAGCCAGGGCAACATGGCAAAATAAAAAATATATATATTTTTATATTTTTAGTGGAGACAGGGTTTACCATGTTGCCCAGGCTTGTCTTCAACTTCTGGGCCACTGGGATTATAGGCCACTCTACTTCATTCATAATACACTTACTTGTATTTTCTTTCTTTTCTTTTTTGTTTTGTTTAAGATGGAGTTTCACTCTTATTGCCCAGGCTGGAGTGCTATGGCACCATCTCGGCTCACTGCAACCTCTGCCTCCCGGGTTCAAGAGATTCTCCTGCCTCAGCCTCCTAAGTAGCTGGGATTACAGGTGCCTGCCACCACACTCAGCTAATTTTGTATTTTTAGTAGAGACTGGGTTTCACCATGTTGGCCAGGCTGGTCTCAAACTCCTGACTTCAGGTAATCCAATCACCTCGGCCTCCCAAAGTGCTGGGATTACAGGCATGGGCCACCGCACCTGGCTACTTACCTGTATTTTTAAAAATCCTAGCATTCCAATACTAAGTTATGGTGGTAGAAATCAGAACAGTGCAGGTAGGTGCAGTGACTCACACCTGTAATCTCAGCACTTTGGGAAGCTGAGATAGGAGGATTGCTTGAACCCAGGAATTCAAGATCCCATATCTACAAAAAAAAACTTTTTTTGAAAAAATTAGCTGGACATGGTGGCATGCACCCATAGTCCCAGCTACTCCAGAGGCTGAGGCAGAAGGATTGCTCGAGAATTTGAGGCTGCAGTGAGCTATGATCACACCACTGCACTCCAGCCTGGGTGACAAATTAAAATCCTGCCTCAAAAAAAGAAAAAAGTGGTCGGGAGCTGTGGCTCATGCCTGTAATCCTAGCACTTTGGGAGGCCAAGGTGGGCAGATCACAAGGTCAGGAGATTGAGACCATCCTGGTCAACATGGTGAAACCCTGTCTCTACTAAAAATTCAAAAAAGGAAAAAGAAGTGTTTGCCTGTGGTAGACATTGAGTGCACATAAGGAAATTCTCTGACAATAATGAAAATGTTAATTTTTTTATGTTGTTTTAGGTAGTAAGTTACTTGTATGTATACAATTGTCAAAATGCATTGAACTGGCTGAGTGTGGTGGCTCATGCCTGTAATCCCAACACTTTAGGAGGCTGAGGCAGGCAGAACATCAGATGTCAGGGGTTAGAGACCAGCCTAGCCAATATGGTGAAACCCCGTGTCTATTAAAAATACAAAAATCAGGCCGGGTGTGGTGGCTCATGCCTGTAATCCCAGCACTTTGGGAGGCTGAGACGGGTGGATCACGAGGTCAGGAGATCAAGACCATCCTTGCCAATATAGTGAAACCCCGTCTCTACTAAAAATATTAAAATTAGCTGGGTGTGATGGCATTCGCCTGTAGTCCCAGCTGCTAAGGAGGCTGAGGCAGAAGAATCGCTTGAACCCGGGAGGCAGACGTTGCAGTAGGCTGAGATCACGCCACTGGAATCAGGCCGGGTGCGGTGGCTCACTCCTGT
>PVKP010047540.1:0-14981 GCA_004027715.1 Plecturocebus donacophilus | reverse complement strand
AATCCACCACATAAACAGAACCAATGACAAAACGACATTATTCTCTCAATAGATGCAGAGAAGGCCTTTGACAAAATTCAACAGCCCTTTATGCTAAAAACTCAATAAACTAGGCATCAATGGATCATATCTCAAAATAATAAGAGCTATTTATGACAAACCCACAGGCAGTATCATACTGAATGGGTAAAAACTGAAAGCATTCCTTTTGAAAACTGGCACAAGAATGCCCTCTCTCACCACTCCTATTCAACATAATATTGGAAGTTCTGGCCAGAGCAATCAGGCAAGAAAAAGAAATAAAGGGTATTCAATTAGGAAAAGAGGGGTCAAATTGTCTCTATTTGCAGATAACATGGACATGATTGTATATTTAGAAGACCCCATTGTCTCAGCCCAAAATCTCCTTAAGCTGATAAGCAACTTCAGCAGACTGTCAGGATATGAAATCTATGTGCAAAACACAATATACACACCAATAACAGACAAACAGAGCCAAATCATGAGTGAACTACCATTCACAATTGCCACAAAGAGTATTAAATACCCAGGAATACAACTAATGAGAGATGTGAAGGACCTCTTCAAGGAGAACTACAAACCATTGCTCAAGGAAATAAGAGAGGACACAAACAGATGAACAAACATTTCATGCTCATGGTTAGGAAGAATCAGTACTGTGAAAATGGCCATACTGCCCAGAGTAATTTATAGATTCAATGCTATTCCCATCAAGCTACCATTAACATTCTTCACAGAATTGGAAAAAAGCCACCTTAAACTTCATATGGAACCAAAAGAGAACCCACGTAGTCAAGACAATCCTAAGCAAAAAAAAAAAAAAAAAAAAAAAACAAAGCTGGAGGCATCACACTACCTGACTTCAAACTATACTACAGGGCTACAGTAATCAAAACAGCATGATACTGGCACCAAAACAGAGATATAGACCAATGGAACAGAACAGAGGCCTCAGAAATAAGCTACATATCTACAACCACCTGATCTTTGACAAACCTGACAAAAATAAGCAATGGGGAAAGAATTCCTTATTTAATAAATGGCGTTGGGAAAACTTGCTAGCCATATGCTGAAAGCTGAAACTGGATCCCTTTCTTAACACTTTATACAAAAATTAACTCCAGATGGATTAAAGACTTAAACATAAGACCTAACACCATAAAAACCCTAGAAGCAAATCTAGGCAATACCGTTCAGGACATAGGCATAGGCAAGGACTTCATAACTAAACACCAAAAGCAATGGCAACAAAAGCCAAAATTGACAAATGGGATCTAATTAAACCTAAGAGCTTCTGCACAGTGAAAGAAACTATCATTAGAGAGAACTGGCAACCAACAGAATGGGAAAAAAGTTTTGCAATCTACCCATCTAACAAAGGGCTAATAATATCCATAATCTACAAAGAACTTCAATAAATTTACAAGAAAAAACAACCTCATCAAAAAGTGGGCAAGGATATGAGCAGACCCTTCTCAAAAGATGACATTTATGTGGCCAACAAACATATGCAAAAAAGCTCATCATCACTGATCATTAGAGAAACGCAAATCAAAACCACAACGAGGTACCATCCCATGCCAGTTAGAATGGCAATCATTAAAAAGTCTGGAAACAACAGGTGCTGATGAAGATGTGGAGAAATAGGAATGCTTTTACACTGTTGGTGGGAGTGTAAATTAGTTCAACCATTGTGGAAGACATTGTGGCAATTCCTCAAGGATCTAGAGCTAGAAATATCATTTGACCCAGCAATTCCATTACTGAGTATATATACAAAGGATTATAAATCATTCTATTATAAAGACACATGCACACATATGTTCATCGCAGCACTGTTCACAACAGCAAAGACTTGGAACCAACCCAGATGCCCATCAATGATAGACTGGATAAAGAAAATGTGGCACATATACACCATGGAATACTATGCAGCCATAAAAAAAGATGAGTTCACGTCCCTTGCAGGGACATCGACAAAGCTGGAAACCATAATTCTGAGCAAACCAGAACAAGAACGAAAACCAAACACCACATGTTCTCACTCATAAGTGAGTGTTGAACAATGACAACAAACGGACACAGGGAGGGGAACATCACACACAGGTGCCTGTTGGGGTGTGGGGGGATAAGGGAGGGATTGCAGGGTTGGGGTATTGGGGAGGGCATTAGGAGAAATACCTAATGTAGATGACGGGGTGATGGGTGAATCAAACCACCATGGCACATGTATACTTATGTAATAAACCTGCATGTTATGCACATGTACCCCAGAACTTAAAGTATAATTTAAAAATTATAATTTACCACATTAACTAGTAAAAAAAATCATACGATCATCTTAATAGATTCAGAAAAAGCATTTGATATATGTTAACTGTCAATAATAATTTTAAAACAACTCTTTTAAATTTAAGTTCCGGGTACCTGTGCAGGATTTACAGGTTTGTTACACAGATAAATGTGTGCCACTGTGGTTTGCTCCACCTATCAGCCCATCACCCAGGTATTAAGGCCCACATGCATTACTTATTTATCCTGACGCTCTCCCTCTCTCCAGCGCCCCTGTGCCCATAAGCCCCAGTGTGTGTTGTTCAGCTTTCACTTATAAATGGAAACATATGGTATTTGGTTTTCTGTTCCTGTGTTAGTTTGCTCAGGATAATGGCTTCTAGCTCCATCCATGTCCCAGCAAAGGACATGATCTCATTCCTTTTTATGGTTGCATAGTATTCCATGGTGTATATGTAAAAACAATTCCTAGCTAAGTAGAAGAGCTCTTGTTTAATCTGGTGAAAGGTATCTTTAAAAATACTATCATTAATATCATGCTTAACTGTAATATTTTAAATGCAAGAACTCTCCCCAGAAAACTATAAAGCACTATTAGATATATTAAATAAAAACTAAAATAAAGCAGAGATTGGCAAACTGCAGCCTACAGCCTGTTTTTTACTGCCTGTAAACAAGGGATTTTACATTTTGAAGAGCTAAAAAAACAAAATAGTAAGAACATGCAACGGCAACTGTATATAATCCCCAAGTTCTAAAATATTTACTGTCTGACTCTTTACTAAAAAAGTTTGCCATCACTGAAATAGAAAACTGTATCATTTTCGTTGATTAAAAGACTAAATATTGTAAAGATGTCAGTTCTCTTGAAATTAATCTGCACACTCAATAACTCCAAATTCCTAACAGGTACTATTTTTTGAAATTTGCAAGCTGACTTAAAAATTTTTATTGAAATACATAAAGCCAAGAATAGATAAGACAATCTTTAAAATGAAGAGCAAACTCTCAGGTCTTCAACTAATAGATATCAAGATGTATTATAAAGCTATAGTAACAAAAACAAAATAGTGTTGGTACCAAATTAAACAGAGTATAAAGTCCAAGAAATAACCTGCACATATAAAATATGAAGGCAGTATCTTTTCAATAAATGGCACTCGCTCCATTAGAGATTCATATAGAAAAAAACAACCTTGACTTCTATTTCACATAGACATATGAATCAATTCCAAATAGAGTGTAGGCCTAAATACAAAATAAAAATAAATCATCTAGAAGATAACATATGAGAATATCTTCATGAACTTAGGGCAATCAAAGATTTCTTAAATAAGATATAAAAAGCTGTCACTCATAAATGAAAAGATACATAAATTGACATGATTTTAAAACATCAGTAAGAAAGAGAAACCACAGCCTGGTAGAAAAATTTTGAACCACATATATCTGACAAGAATTCATATCCAGAAAATGTAAAATGACGTTATAAATTACAAATAAAAAGAAATCTAATAAAATGAAGAGCAAAATAATTTTGAAAAGTACTACAGAAAAGAACACAGGAATGGCAAGTTAATATAGTAAAATATGGTCAAGATCATCAGTCATCAGGAAAATGCAGCTGAACGCTACAGTGAAATTTTATTATATATTCACCAAAAAGGCTAAAATGGAAAAGAATTTCAAATGTTGGCCAAGATGCAGAGCAACTGAAAGTCTCATGTACTTCTGGTCTGAGTGGACACTAGTGCAACCACTTTGGAAAACCGCATTGGCTAATGCTAAACAAACACATACTCCATGACCTAACAATTCTACTTCTAAGCAGGTAGCAAACACAAAGACATATATAGGTGCATCCAAAGAGATGCACCAGAATGTACACAAAGTATTGTTTGTAATTTAAAAAAAAAAAACCTGAAATAATTCAAGTGTGCATCAGTCCATGGCTTTACTGAGCCAACACCACAGAAAAATAGTTTTAGCATATTCATAGAATGTAATACTAGGCACCCAAGATAATGAACCAATTACAGCTACATGTTATGGTATGGATGAAACTCATAGTCAAAGTTGAGCAAAAAAAGCCAGATACAATATAGTATATCTGTATCACATTAAAAAACAAGCAAAACTTACCAATGATGATCAAAATCACAATAGAGACTATTCGAAGGAGACAATGACTGCGGAGGGGACATGATGGAGGCTTCTGGGTTGCTGGTGATCTTCTATTTCTTGATCTGAGTGGTAGTTACATGACTGTGCTCATTCTGTAAAAATGCATTCAGTTGTAATTGTTGGATGTACTCTGTATTAAATTTTGATTAAAAGGTTAGTTTACCCCAAAAAAGAAAAAAAAATATACTATGTATTTGAAGTATTTCCCAAAAGAAAAGACTTAGACTAGAATTGCTGATGTTGGACCACTTATAAGCTCTCAGCAAGAATAGCTCTGTGCAGGTGTACAGGGATGAATAATGTTCCCAAAAGGCATGCCCACCTAGAACCTCAGAATGAGGGTTTATATAGAAATAGGGTCTTAGCAGATGTAATCAAGTTAAAATGAGATCATACTGGATTAGGGTGGGACCTTATCCAATAAATGGTGCCCCCATAAGAAGAAAATTTGGACAGAGATAGAGATGAAAAAACACTATGGGAAAACATATACACAGGGAAAATGCCAAGTGATTACAAAAGCAGAACTGGAATGATGTACAACAACCCTAGGAAACCAAGAATTGCTGGCAAACACTAGAAGCTAGAATAAGCAAGGAAAGATTGTTTCGTAGAGAGTTTGGAGAGAAGATGGCCCTAAGGACACCTTGATTTCAGATTTCTAACCTCCAGAAATGAGAGAATAAATTTATGATGTCTTAAGCTACCCAGTTTGTGATACCTATAGCAGCCCTGGAAAACTAATACAGTAGATATGGAAGTCAAGAGTGCAAGAAGAAAACCCACTTTAAAAATAAGCATGCAGAAGTTTGAAAAGGGGGAGGATGGAGAGATAGAGAAGAGAGAGATACAAGCTTGTGTGGAATCAGGAGGAAAGCTGGCCCCTCAATCTCAACCACTGGGATTCTGTTTGGTGCTTTAAATAGAATTTATTGATTTTATAATACTGTCAAGCCCTATTTCAAGGCCCAGATATGAACAAATAGACTCTTTAGAGGAAACCACATGGAAAAAAAAAGAAAATTTTTTTAGAAAAGAGAAATAAACCAAGTTTGGACTTTTTTTTTTTCCAGACAGAGCTTGGTGTGGCATACCTGTAAATTAAAGATGAAAGTGTTTTGCTTATAAAATACCATGCTGCCATGAAGAGACAAATGCTTTTACATATTAAAAGTAACAGCTGTGTTATTTAACTCAGTAGAGAAAATACATGCAAAAACAGCATGTCAGGTAACCCTAAGAAAGATGTCTGTCGGTGGTGAGCATGTGACAGCAACAGGGCTGTCATCTGAGTTACTCAGTGAGTGTTCTGTGCGGGAGGAGGAAGGAAAGGGACCGTCACAGAAGCACTCCCCAGAAATCTCCAATCCTGCAACAGGTCATAATGCTAAAATGACAAATCTGATTGGACCTCATTAGCATCTATTGTACCTACTGAAAGGGATAAAGGGAACGTGGCAAGAAGGTGAAGGAGATGAGGAACCTTGTTTCTTGTACTGATTGATCACCTTCACAGCAGTTAAGTTTTTCTACAAATTAACAGCAACCTTAATGTTCTACAATATCAGTCAAAGCTCGTATTCCCTGCGGTTTGGATTGCCACAACCAGATCATGCAGTTTTTGTTATAGTCAAAATTTATGCATAAAGATTATTTCTTAATGGGGGTGCTGACAAGTTTGGTAACTCTTTTCTTTTTAAAGGGTTTTTCTAACAATAAATCAGTGAACCCAAGAAGGATAACTTAAAAAGGAGCAGTATGCATTCTTATAGATTTAAACAGCCCTTACTTAGAAATTATGATAACTTGCCCAAGTCCTGAGTTATGTCTACACTAGTTTTAGAAAATGTGTTTCCAGCATATCCTCATGGTAAATAAGAGTACAAGGATAATGCTAATCAAACTACAGAAATCATTTTTAAGACCTCTCAGACATTTTGAAAGCATTTATGTGATTTGCATATGCTAATCATAAAGCATTCTGGCTATTAATTCAAAGAGGCATTATAAGAGCCTCAACTATGCAATACTGTTGATTTATTAGACATACTTTTAGTCTTTTCTTAAAAAAATCTATACCTAAGACTTTTCACTAATTCAAAACTCTTCTTCATATCCATTATTCATTGATAACATCTTACCCTGAACATGTGTAGCCTTCTTAAAATGAATTCAATGTGTAGACACTTGCACTTACAATGCAGATTACTTGGCATAATTATTTATTTTGCCAATGGGATCTTCATTTTAGAAAGAGATTCACTACCCAAAAAGAGGTTACAATAAGCTTTCATAATATGCTTAAAATAAAATTCAACTTACATACAGCTTTGCAGGACTGTGTCTGAGTAAAATGAGACATAAATCTAATTCTTCACTCTTCCCACTGATCTTTTCATGGCCATTGCCTCGCTTCACTCAAGACTTTCATAAATGGCCTTAATCAATGAGAACTGCCCTGATGATCCTGTATACAGTAATATCCCTGACCATAATTCTCTACCTCATCTTGTTCTGCTTTATCGTTTTCAGAGTATTTATCACCACCTGACATATTACACATTTATTTATCTTTGTTGTTAGTATTTAATTTC
The DNA here is from genome assembly GCA_004027715.1 of Plecturocebus donacophilus. NCBI lineage: Eukaryota > Metazoa > Chordata > Mammalia > Primates > Pitheciidae > Plecturocebus > Plecturocebus donacophilus. The sequence goes on along the minus strand of PVKP010047540.1, from coordinate 7,890 downwards.
TGCCTTCCCTCATTAGAATGCAAACACCTTGAAGAGTGGCGTCTTTGCTGAGCCAACACCAAGAACAGTATCTGGCAAATAAAAGTAGGCAATAAATAAGACTTAACTAAATGAGTAAATGCCACAAATGAAATAATGAAGTCTTACAAGCTGATATGGAAAGCAGTTGACAATTTCTTAGATATACAGTACTGGGTGAGTAAGAAATTATTTGACTTGGAGTATTAATAACATAGCAATATGGTTTCCTATAATCATTTTCCATTGGGTAAAAAGCTTCAGGGCAGATATCTTATAAACTGGCCAGTAACCTTCTCCGTTTTAAGTCAATTGGGTAATTAGTGCAGATTTTTTAAAACCAATAAAATTATTAAAAATTAAAAGCACTTAATGGTAGTAGTTAAGAATCTGGGGGTATGGAGTAAGTCAAATCTCTCCAAAGACAGAATAGTTATTTGATTCATGTGCAGCCCAATCTAACTAAAGAATGAGATTTTGCAGTGTTTCCCTTGTGCGTTCTGACCTCTAGCCATCAAATATGAAGTGATGAAGCACTTGTCCTTATTATTATGCACTTTGTGTGGGTAATGGATGGCTTCTTTATTTTCTTGAAGGTAGTACTTTGAGTCACCCCTGAAATCTATTTTCTTACTTGGGTGGTCTTTCATTGTGCTCTATTGTGGTAACACCTATTCCTCATCCTTGACATTCCTAGAGTAAGGGAGCATTTTAGAAAATAAATCTATAGTATACTTTGCAGCAGAAATGATATGCGCCCCATAATTTTTCAATATGTTCATGCGACTATGTTAGGTGGTTTGTGTTATGCTTCAAAGAGCTGTTCCTGACTTGAGACATCTCCTCATATCAGTGACTTTTTCTTCACACACTTAGCCAGAGGGCAGAAAGAAGAAACAGGAGCAGAGTCGCTCCCTTGTGCTAGAGAAAAGCACCCTGAGCCTGGCAAAATGGCCTCTGAGTTACAACAGACAAACCCCACAGGACTAATGTCTTATGTCTGTCTCCATGGAGAAACCTTGAAGCACCACACAGAATCCGTAGAAAAATGTGTCTCTTCTTAATGGACTAAACCGCAGGAAGCTGTTCACACTAGGGACTTCCAGTAGTGTCCTGTAAGATTCTGAATGAAACGCAGGCTGCCACCTATTGGAGCAGTCGTGCCATGCTAAGTAATGTTGCCAGCGGCAAAGAACCCCCAAATCTCAGCGGCTTGCAACAATATGGTCCATTTCTTACTAGGGTGACATATTCCAGAGTCAACTTCAGTTCTAGTGTCTTCATTCTCAGTCAAGAAAGCAGGTGTAGCCCTCTCTTTGGGACATGTCAGTCACATGGCAGAAGTCAAAGAGTGATGGTGGAACCAAGCAATGGCTTTTAAACTTTTGCTCGGGAGTGGCATGTGTCATAGCCATTCACATTTCATTGACCAAAACAAGTCACATGGCCAAACTCAACATCAGCGGGCTGGGACTCTAATCCTGCAAAATGGTGCCAACAGGAAGCACAGTGAATACTTGACAACAATTATACAGTCTACCACCCCTAAGACCTAAAACCCTAAATCATTTAAGCCATGATTGTTCAATCGGTGTGGGAGTGTTCACATGCCCCTTTGAGAACTTGATAAAAATTACAAAACCTATACCTAGAAAAAAATACATATACACAAACCTATCTGTGAAAAAACACAAATACCTCCAAAACTTTCAATACAATTTCAAGAGTCAGAAACCCCTGAGTTCCACCATCAACTCCAAACCTAGGATAGTAATTCCCATTTTAAAGAGAAAATTTCCTCACGGATAATCAAACTGCTATTTATTAACATGAGGTCAGCTTCCTCATTCCACCTGAAATTAAACAGGAAAGACATTATTCAGAAAGGACACCTAAGTACTCTGCACGCTGCCTGCTACGCTTGCCCCAAGGAGCTGGGGCCCTAGGTCACTGTCCTCCATACCACCTGGCAAAGTCCACTGAAAGAGGTTTACATTGCCTTTCAAATGTATTTTCTTCCTGATTAACTTGTGTTTCCTGTATTAAATTCCTGTTTAAACGGCACATTTTTCTTTCTACTGTTTCATAAATCACAATACTGAAACTTAGTAATATTAAGTAAATATTAAGTAAATCATTTTACCTCAAGGCAACTGAATATTTGTGGGTTTACACACAGATGGATGCGTGTGCGCGCGCACACACACACACACACGTGTACCTGTGCATCTGTGGCTCTCTCATCTCCATAAGATGGAGAATCATAAACAATCCGTTTTTTTTGTTTTGTTTTGTTTTGGAGACAGAGTCTTGCTCTGTTGCCAGGCACCAGGATGGAATGCAGTGGCGTGATCTCGGCTCATTGCAACCTCCGCCTCTTGGGTTCAAGCCATTCTCTTGCCTCAGCCTCCCGAGTAGCTGGGACTACAGGCACACACCACCACTCCCAGCTAATTTTTATATTTTTAGTAGAGACGGGGTTTCACCATGTTGGCCAGGATGGTCTCAATCTCTCGACCTCGTGATCTGCCTGCCTCGGCCTCTCAAAGTGCTGGGATTACAGGCATGAGCCACCATGCCTGGCCTTTTTTCTCCTTTTTCCAAACCCTAGCAATGTCCTCAAATGTGGCCACAAGATTAGATAAGGGAGCTCAGGGCAAGGCCATTCATGACCCTAACGAGAAAGCAACTCTGGCAAAGGAGCCCCATATCGGGGCAGTATGGTCCACCATCGATGCAGCCGAGGCAGGTGAGCCCCAAAATTAGGGGTCAACCTGAGAAAGTCCTTGGCTTCACCCAGGAAAGAATTTAAGGGCTACCCAGTAGGTAGTGTGCCCAGGACAACCCTGTTCCACAAGGAGCAGTTCCTCTGATGCTGCTGTACACTGCTAGTTCAATGAAAGTTGCTGTATAACACCACTGGCTTGCCTTTCAATTCTTTCCTAGGTAAATACAAGAACCCTCCTAAGGCTAAGCCCTAGTTTTGAGGCTCACCTGCCCTGCATCATTCGGTGATTAACAAAGGAATGAAGACAGAAAACAAGAGAATGCAAGAGAAGACAAGAGATGGTAGTCAGCAAGAATACAGCAAGAGGCCGTGAGAGACAGCAAGAGACAGATCAGGGAGACAACAAGCAGAGATGGCAAGAGGCAGCAAAGCAGTCTGACAGAGGCTGTGACAGCTGTAACACAAAAGCTGTAACAATAAAGGGCTAACACCACGGAGTGCACCAATAGCCAAAGGCTCTTTTTAGAGCCGTCATTTTCCCTGGCAGGCAGCAGAGCTGAGTGGATGGGCAAGTAGCCAGGGAGCTGCTACCTGATGGGAAACTTGCTGCTCCACCGCTGAGTAAGTTCTCCCACAAGTCTGCTCAGGATTTCCCCTTGGGCTAGGCTGTTTACCCCCTTCCCTTCCTCCCTTCTACAGTCACCATTTGTTTAGCCCTTCTCTGCATAACCCTCGCTTTCTGTGGAATTTAGGCTCAACCTCCAAATGCTCATTCGCAGTGCACAATTCACTTTCGTAGCACCCTATTATCTGTATTTTGTAGGAAATGGGAAATTAAAAGGGAGAACTAAGCATTTGCTGAACTTGGGCTAACTGAAACCCCCTGTAGAGATCTTTACTAGACATGGAGACAATAGGAAGCATCCCAAGGGACTTGCCACTAGGCGTTTAGACAATTGGAACCTATTTAAATTAGACAAATTGAAAAAGAAAAATCTCATTTCTATTGCAATAATGTTTGGGTTCAATACAAATTGGCAAACCAACAGATTTTGCCTACGCATGGTTCTTTACACTACAATAATATTGTACAATTAGATTTGCTTTGTAAAATGCGAAGAAAATGGGAAGAAGTTTCTTATGTGCAGGCTTTTATGGTCTGCCACCAGAATCCTAACCTAAGGGCTAGCTGTAGAGTATGTCTGGCTCATGATATTCCCAGGCACCCAGAATCTGCACCACATAGTCTAGATGGCTCCCTCTTAACTGCTGCCCCTAGCAGGCCTGTACCCACCACCTTCAGAGCCTCTTCAATCCCCTAGTCTCTTACCAGTTCTCTAGTGCAGGATTCCACCCCGAGGCCATCTTGGCACACCAGCACCCTTAGACTAAGAGACAGGTAAGAGCCTTTTGGCAATGGCCAGATTTTGCTGGATCTGGATTCCCACCCAGGTTTGGGCTTATAGCAAAACCACTCTATGAAGCTCTGAAAGGGAGGGATCATGAGCCTCTGAATTTGGATAGAACCTGGCAACAGTCATTTTTAACCCTAAAAGAAAACTAGGAACAGCTCGTGCTTTGGGACTCCCTAACTTAGAAAAGCCTTTAACCTTCTATGTGGCTGATAAGCAAGGGATGACAAGGGATGACTTGGGATGTCCTAACTCAAAGGATCAGGATTAGCCCTGGACCAGTGGCTTACTTTTCTAAACAGCTAGACAAGGTGGCAGTTGGGAGCCAGATGCTTGCAAACTACGGTCTCCACTGCTCTATTAGTACAAGTAGCCAGAAAATTTACCTGGGGATGCAAAAAGACACTAATGGCAGTGACAGGAGGTTACTTACTAAAATATCAAGTCCTTCTGCGTCATACTCCAGGTGTTACTCAAATTGTGTCAAGTTTTGCTCCCTGCTACCCTGTTGGTGGACTTTATGTCCCAGAAAACAGATTCCCAACTTACTCCTGGCTGTGTGGAAACCATTGAACAGACCTACCAAAGCTGACCTGGTCTCAAAGATGAGCCCCTGCCCAATCTCCACGTTGAATGGTTTGTAGATTGGAGTAGCTTTATGCATAATGGAGTAAGAAAGGCAGGTTATGGGGTAGTTAGCCAACAAGAAATCATTGAGGCAAAAGCTTTGCCACCCCAAACTCCCACTCAAAAAGCAGAACTGATCGCTTTCATTAGGGACCTCCAATTGGGAAAATACTTAAGAGTCAATGTACTTAATGACTCCAAATAGGGGTTCCTGGTGCACCATGCTCTTGCTGCTACATGGAAAGGAAGGGGACTGCTAACAGCTCAGGGATCCCCCAGACAACATCACTCTGAGGTTTTGGAACTTTCAGATGCTCTCTAGCTCCCAAAGGAGGTGGCAGTCACTCACTGCAGGGGACACCAGAAGGGAGACACCTCTATTATCAGAGGAAATGCTTTAGCTAACAGAGCATCTAAGGCCACAGCTAAAGAAACACCAGTATTCCAGGCCACTGCACCAACACCAGGTACTCTGCCCATGTCAGCAGCACTATACTATACCCCTGAGGAAATTAAATGGGCAGAACAGAAAGGCTTACAAAAGGATCCCTCAGGATGGTTCCTAGAAAGAACAAACTTTTCCTCTCCAAGGCTGAGAAACAGAAGATAGTTAAGCATTTACATGAGTCCTCCCATTTAGGATGGGACTCCCTATTCAAATTAGTTTCTCAAATCTTAGGAAAGAAACTACTTCAGACTGTAAAGAGGATCACCCAGGGCCTGCGAACTTCGTGCCCATAATGACCCAGGAAGGCATCCCGTGCGCCCATCTCCTACTCAAACCTGTACAACATCAAGGGACACACCCTGAGGAAGGCTGACAAATAGATTTTACTGAGATGCCACCATACAGGGGACTAAAACATTTGCTAGTATTTATAGACACTTCCATCAGGTGGATAGAAGCTTTCCCCACAAGGACGGAGAAGGCATTTGATATGTCCAAATTTTTACTTAAAAAGATCATCCCAAGGTTTAGATTACCTAAAAGTCTGCAGAATGATAACAGACCCTCCTTCAATCAAAGCTAAAGTGACCCTGTAGGTTTCCTCAGCTTTCGATATTACCACCTATCATCTTCACTCTCCCTGGAGATCTCAATCCTCCAGAAAAGCAGAAAAAGCTAATCATGTTTTTAAAAGCAAAGCTATGTAAGGAGACCTCAGAGGCCTGGGTTTCTCTCCTACACACAGTCCTTTCATGTGTAAGGATGGCCCCAAAGGGAACTCTAAAACTTAGTCCATTTAAGACGATTTAGAGGAGGCCCTCTTTAACTTCAGATCTCCTGCTTGATGAGGAGACACAGAAAGCTCACCCATATTGTCAACTTAGGCCAGGTTGAAAAGGCCCTCCAACCCTATGAAAATAAAGTATCACCCCCTCCCACAAGGGAAATATTGAATCCCCCATTCAACCAGGAGACTTAGTCCCGCTAAAAACTTGGAAAGAAGGATCCCCTGAAGATCAATACAACCGAAACGGAGGGGCCACTATCTGGTATCGTTGAGTACCCCCACCGCTGATAAACTTCAGGGAATAGCTAGGTGGGTCCACCTGCCCAGGATGAAACTTGCTTCTTATGAGTCACAGGCACAAAAGGAGGACACCACGGCTACATCTGTGAGCCTTTGGAGGCTCTCTGCTACCTATTTAAAAGAATCGACACTCAGCTGGAAGTGGTAACATGATGCTGTGGGTGGGAATACAAGCTTCTTTTTTCTCTTCTTCCTGATTGTAATATTTATTTTCTGTTACTTTAGCGAACCTCCTGGGAAACATTTCTTTTGTCCTTGTTGGGTGTAGAGTCCACCCTAAGGTCCAAGGTCCAACTGGACACCATGCTGTCACTGTTAATCCTGTTTGCTCTCCCAGTTACCCTGATCCAACATGGGTGGGAACGTAACTCCATAGCAAATATTTCAACAACTGTAACATCAGGGAATCAACTTCATAGTTGCTGGATTTGTCATCAACAGCCCCACAATAGAGAGTTCTATCTTCTGGCTTATCCAGAAGATCTCACTACTATCTTCCCAGATCTCCTAACCATATGATTCCCAAATACCCAGACTCCTACTTGTTTTCTTGTTTTTGGTTTTGGTTTTTTGTGTTTTTTTTTTTTTTTTTTTTTGAGATGGAGTCTCATTTTGTCACCCAGGCTGGAGTGCAGTGGTGAGATCTCAGCTCTGTAACCTCCAGCTCCCGGGTTCAATCGATTCTCCTGCCTCAGCCTGAGTAGCTGGGACTACAGGCACCTGCCACCACACCCAGCTTGTGTGTGTGTATGTGTGTGTGTGTTTAGTAGAGACAGAGTTTCATTGTGTCGGCCAGGATGGTCTCAGTCTCCTGACCTCATGATCCCCGAGCCTTGGCCTCCCAAAGTGCTGGGATTACAGGTGTAAGCCACCGCACCTGGCCAATTCCTACTTGTTCAGTGGAAACTCGCCCCTACTTAACAGATTCCACCTGCGTCAATTCCTACTTGTTCAGTGGAAACTCGCCCCTACTTAACAGATTCCACCTGCGTCAATTCCTACTTGTTAAGTGGAAACTTGCCCCTACTTAACAGATTTCACCTGCGTCCCCCCAGCACCATTACCTGGACCTGGGAAGTTGAGTATCTCTCCAATACACTAATGATTCTGTCACATCCACTGTTGTGCTCATGACACAAAAGTAGAAGTTTCCCTGCTATGCTCTGATCCACTTCTAGTTGCCAAGTTCCCAAGGCTACAGTGACGTAAATGAGATTCCATTTGTAAGCAAGGAGACCATATGTGATACCTTCTTCCAGATCGAACATAGAAGAGAAAAACAACTGCCTCATCTGGGAAGTTGGGACTACACCCCCTTCTGGAAAACAAAGATTGTTTGGACATCCCCATTGGATCTGGGTGAAAATCTCTCTATAGACCCAACTTGGCAGCAAAGCATAAACATCACACCCTCGAGGGCCTGTTTGTGCCCCAATTGGGCTCATTTTTGTTTGTAGCCATGAGTAGGAAGAAGCTAAACCTCGTAATTCCTGACTCCCCAGGGAGCAGCTTTCCCTTGTAGGTCAAAAACTTGGAACAGAGGTGAATTACACTGGCTACCCTAGCCCCT